>CM068371.1:474995692-475068192 GCA_034769895.1 Magicicada septendecula | reverse complement strand
AGACTGCCATGAAGTGAAACTTGTCAAATTAAATGGGACATTATTTTATAAAATCTTGAGCTATGATATGCTAAGGAAAGAACCGCTGCAGCTACCTTCTCTAAGCATGGTGTCCGCCAAAAGTTATATAAATTTGTATTATTTAGTAAAGTTTAATGTAAACAATTTTTATACAGTTAATACGTAGGGGCCTACCTAATTTAATAAAATAAAAAATTTTAATGTAAATTAATATTGCTTATTGAACACTTTAACGACCATGGCGAGCGTATAGGCCTATGCCAGCTCTTTTACGCAATAAACATTTTATAGCTTACGGCTCACGTCTTTTATTCTTTGTTTCCCTTATTCTTATGTTTATTCGTCTGGCTTCAACATTAAATGTTCATAAGTAAGTGTTTATGAACGCAACAGAACTTAGAGCGATAAAATGAAATAATGTGTCAGAATACTGAAATCTTACAGTGAAACAAATGTGTTTATTTTGGAAAAGAACTTATTAAAAACCTCCTACTAGGATAGTAGGGTCCACAAAAAGCGAGATGTCTAAGCGAAATACATGAAACGGAGATGATGATAGTGGCGAGTGTATATGATGCGATTTAATGCCGGACTTGACACCTCAAGATTGGTGGTCCAACGTGACATTACACTGTGATGTTCAACAATTAGAAGTGAAACATACATGATGACGACAATGGCAATAATAGTGTGTTATTGTTGACGCAGAGTGCGAGGGAAGCGTTCGGTATTCATACCAATTTAGGGGTCTCTTCAAAAGGACCGTTTAGTGAAACATCTCCGATTGTGACGTACAGCCAACGACAAACAATTTTCTAAATTTTTATCACCTTTTGTACATTCCACTGCCTATTAACTGCAAAGACTGTTACAAATTGTATGCAGACGAAACAGTAAAACAGTAATTAAAACGTGTTACTTTGTAAATTTAAATTTGTATTAAAACAAACGTTGACAAGTCTAGATTAGAAAGGCTGCCATGAATTGTAGGGCATGAATTCCACGACAGTAATGACATATGTAATTGAAACACGTATCGTACAAAGGCACTACAATTAACACTGAAAACACAAAACACGTACGAAGTTAGTATCGAAACAGATTCAAATTAATTAAATTAATAATAATGTCACGCAATTACGGAACGTTCTTGAACAATGGAGAGTGTCGTTCTACACGTTTCTCGGCCATGCCCAGCAGGTGCGCGTTTCTGCCAAGGCCGCAATCAAGTATCCTCTAGAGTTTTCGAGTGCTTGTTAAGTACGCATATTACGGAACGTTAGTCTGGAATGCTGCAGGCTATAAATAGACAACAGCTGCTGCTTAGAGCCAGTTATAAGTGGCGATTTATTCAGCGTGAATCAAGTGTTTGTTGTGTAAAGTGATTACTAGTACGGAACTCTGATACTTGACGTTATTATTCCGTGTGGACAAATTTAACTTGGATTATTGTACGAGACTACCTTGTTGATTACAAATTGTTATTTGTGATTAATTAGTGACTTCACTGTTGTCTGCATTTGTTTCCACTGCACCATACGACGATCAGTGAGACCGTCGTAAGAATAAAGTTGTATTAGTGGTTATAATCACAAACAGAAATTACACTGTAGAAAAAATTCCCGATTAGCGTTTTCAAGCTTCCACAGTGCATCATTACATCGGCAATATCTTATATCAAATCAGAAATATCGGATACTGTATATCGGATATTTCCGATCTGATAATAAGCTGTGAAAGCTTGAAAGCGCTAATCGGAATTTTATTTCTATAGTAGTGTGCAACACTGTAATTTCTGTTTTTGATTCAAATTAAAACAAAATGGGACACGGTTGCAAATCGCTAAACACTGTAAATAATAAAAAAATTCTTGCAGACCCAGTTATAAACCGCAACAAACAAGCCGCAGTAAGATAATATCTCAAGTCAGATAATATATCGCAACGGCATTTTCAATAATACTGGTTAATTAAAACATCATGAAAGGAATTGTACCAAGAGTAAATTTATATTAATGAAATCGTGTTATCATAGGCGAATTAAAATGGATTTAAATTCTCGTCAAAGTGTCTGGCGCAGGTCCAGCGTCTCTATTAATGATTCTATAATACGGGAGCATATGTCAGGTTTAATAGCGCTGTGATAGCGTTTAATGTTTATAATTGTGTTCAACTAATGTATATATAATACTGTGCTGTGTGTCGGTTAATTGTAATGAAATTATATATTCAAGTTACGTTACCAATTTTAAAACAAAGAGCTCAGAATGTAATTTACCAGCACAATTCTCTATTATAAACTTACAACACTGCCTTCGATCAAGTTTAGTTACAAAGATTTTCTACAGCTGATCACAGTCAATTGTAAATAGTGCATGTCATCGTCAGCGGCGTAGTTGACCACACACACACACACACACAAGAAATCCATTTAAGATATATCTTTAGAGTGAAACGCAATGCTTTCTTGTGGACTCGCGAATCGAGCGCGACGATTTGTGTAGTTTTATGTCTGTAGGCCTACATGACTATATTTAATTTTCTATAAACAGCTTCAAATCTTTATCATTAACCAGCTACGTTTATAACTCCCAAATTGAATTGGCCTTTTTTTTAATGAACTTTATATGTTAACGTTTTATCTAAATGCAACCTGAGAAATTTTACTTCTGGTTTAATAGGTTTCGGACTGATGTTTAGGCCTATTCTTACTTATTAACGGGTAGCCTACTTCTTTGGGTAGTGTAGACTATTTGAGTTGATTTGTTAATGTACAGCAGAAAGAGAGAAAAATACCAAAACTAACAGTAGAGTGATGAAATGTTTCGCGAGGATCGGTCAACAAGTATGGAGACAATTTCGACACCATTTGTGTTGACGTTTCGACAATATTTATTGTAATCATCAGGATCCGTGAATGGCCAATAGAGACATAACAAAACAAATAAACAGAATAATTAATTGGGTGATCGTGTGCGCGCGTACGTGAGACAACTGTATGTTGCATCGTGCGCGCGCGCGCACACACACACACTATCACCCAATTAATTATTCTGTTTATTTGTTTTATTATATCTCTATCTATTAGCCATACACAGGTCCTGATGAATACAATTAATATTGTAGAAACGTTGACACAAATGGTTTAGAAATTGTCTCTATACTTATTCATCGATCTTCACAAAGAATTTCATCGTTTATTGATTTATGGTCAGTTCTAATTAAATTATTTACAACATTAGAGTGTTAAGAGTGACGATACCTCTACGGTTATTGGAACAACTGATTACGAAGTAGTCTTGTAGTTGGAGTTTCAAATAAATGTCAATATGTATGTGACCAGAGAAGCGAAGGTGACGACTCGGAGAAGTTCATTGATGTCTGAACATTTGTGTTGTCTTTACCAGTCTAATATACGAGGTTTGACTGTCACCATATCTGCCATATACAGTAAGGTGAAAGTTCCAGTTCTTACCCATTCATTTAAATAGATTCTGATAATACCGCGGACTTCTGTCTGAAGAAAATTAATGTTTTTCTCCAGTTTTGTATCGGTTTGAGTTCACTGAATACTGTTGCCCAGGATAATATCCCAGGTACTCACAGTCAGTCTGGAGCTAAAAAACGCATCTTGTGATAAGGTGCGCCCGCGAATCGAATGCAACAATTTGTATAGTTTTATAGTGCCTTGTAGATGATTATTTTATTTTCTCGGAACAACTGTGAACCTTTGTTATGTGTTTGTTATGTAATCAGCCACGTTTATAGCTTACAAATTCAGTCGGACTATTTTGTTGCTTTGATGCGCGCTTCCTGTGTTAATGTTCTATCTCAGCTTGGCGTATTTTACCTTTGGTTTAATGGGTTTTCTTAACATGCAGCTCTTTGGATGGTGATGATTATTTGAGCTGATTTGTTAATGTACACTAATTTATTGTACATGAAGTAATAATGGTCTTTTAAGCAATATATTTAATATTTATAATAACTTTATCACAAGATGTTTTTTTCCTTATTTGGAACATGTTTCGGGAAACTTAGTGTTCCGATCCTCAGCCTTCCTAATTTTGAAGCTTGTGAAGTACTTGTGTGTTGGTTGGTTGTTGTTATGGTTTCCTGTTGGCCTTTGGCACCTTAAATTGGTATTATTGTGTGTGATTGTGGTGTATACACCAGTATTTTGTGTATTTTCGATGTTGAGTTCTTTGAAAACTCTGTCATGTTTTGTACTGATTTGTATTTGTTCAGGTATTAGTTTGTTTTGTGTATATTTGTAAGTTTTCCCAAATGTTCATTATGGTGCCTATGTGTGATATGTGTTTTATTAGTGTCATGTTGGTTATGTCTGGGAATTCATGTCCAGTGTTTATTGTATGTGTGGCTAAATTAGATTTATATATTTCTGGTTTCTTGTATGCCTTTAGATAGTTTAAGTCCTTTAGATAGTTTAAGTAATAATAAGACTCCCTTTTATAGCATGAACGTAGTGTAGGAAATGGAACGCTTACAGAGACAGCAGCCGTTACTCTTAAAAATGCTCTTTATTATATCAGCGTGATGAGTTGACCTATGAACCAAGTCCTCTTGCCGACCAACCAGATTGACACCAACCACTAGGCAAAATAAAAGAAAATTCACGCAATATGAAAGGCCGGGGGGTAAAACGATCAGTCGTTTTACAAAATTTCAAAGGAGACAAAAAAAAAAGTTTTTTTTGATAATTTACACTAACTCACGGTGTAAAAAAATATAAAATTAAATTAATACTTCTGGCATAAACAAATAATTTTTTGATTAAATGTTCAAGATTTTTTCAAAATATCTTCTCTCTTCGTCTATTTTTCATTTAAGTTCCATTCTTCATATCTACAACAGAACTAAAGTAGTAAACAACATTCGCATAGGTTGTGACTTAAATTCTCCCCACCTCTAGGCTAGTAGTAGATTCTGATCGTTTTTCCCGCTTGCAAGATTTTTTTATGGATTTATTACAGCAGTCTGGAAGTGTTTTCCGCTTTTCTCATCCTCCATTTAGACAGATCTCTACCCAAGCTATCTATTGGCGTAAAAAAAAAACACAAAAATCGGAAGAAATTGACCCTGACAGTTTTCCTCCCGGCTCTTCAGACGGTTGTCGGAGACCGAGAATCTAAACCAACACACTCAACGACCACGCAGGGCGGAAACCACTGGAGTACTTTGTGTCTTGCCACGTGTTTGCACCGAGGCACCCATCCTTTTTGCGCCTCTCATCACACAAAAACCAGTTAACTTGATAAAACGTCCATTGACCGTAAAAAATTGTATTTTCCATTAACAACCGGTGACTTTCGTTAGGCATCCAGAAGTATTTATTATAGTAATAGAAAGGCAAGGATAACACGCCTGAACTCGTATCATCCACAGACTTTCAAATCGTGAAAAGACCAGTGGAGGGAGGTTGTTATGCTGTTTGGTGATAAAAGACTTACTGGTAAAGAAAAAATTTTAATTTTCGTACTCCATTTTGTAATTTTACTACGTCGTTCTTCCGGTATGGGTGCACCCAATGCTTCTTCTTCTTTTTCTTCTTTTTCTTCTTCTTCTTCTTCTTCTTCTTCTTCTTCTTGAGCGGCGAAGCTACTTCATTGACGCCCAACTCGGGACTCAGCCAGAGTCGTACTGAAGTTTCCGTGTTTGGTGTTGTCCTAATGGTCTTTTTGTCTTCAGCCGCCCTTCCTCTTTGTAGCTATTGACGACAACGGTTCCGGTTTATAGGGCCTTATTAGGTTCAAACCACATCTCTATTGTATTGTATTGCTCTGGTATCGAACACGTGCACTCTAAATTAACGGTCAAGCACCATACACATTGCAATAGCAATTAATTTACTACAAGACATATTCTGTTAAGTACTCACAATAACAAAGTAACGAGAAACGAAATCAACTTCCACACTGTCGGAAAGTGTAATTTTAACATTTTGTTCACGATATTCGTGGTTCACATTTATTTAAGGAAAACTTGTAATGAACACGTCCGAGAATAGTTTATCGCTCGGTATTGTTTACATATAAATGTGTCACGTGAGAAACCAGCGAGAGCCGAATCGAGCCTGTGGGAATGAATATAACTCGTTGAACCGTTAGAAGAACTGAAACGATACATCTCACTATTCGATACTATGAGAAACTTTCATTAAAAACAAATAAATTCAGAAGGGTTTGAGTTGCTACTGGCTTCTGTATATAATTTCTTCTCGTGTTGGAGAAAAATTTTGTGGTTTACCTTCACTGTAAACAGATAACCCTCATAACGCATTGTAACGTATCAAGATATTATGTTAGAATTTTATCCATATTATTACAAGCGGAAATGCAGATACACAATTATTGGTGTAGTAGGCCAAAACCGGAAATCTCGTGATTCAATCCAACAGCTGACTCCACAAATTGGTTGACTTATATTTGAGCTACCTTATACATAGGGAAGCTACCGTATAAATATGTATTTGTATGCTTAGGAAGTTAGACCAAGAATACCAGAAATTGAGCTTAACGATTAATACAAATAAGACTGGATATATTTCATGGGAAATACATAGTTTCTTTGAACTATTAATAACTATCTAATAGCGACAATCATAGTCTCTGCCCCAGTACTAGGGGAGAATTGGCGGACACCTTGCCAATCATTTTTCCGACATTGAAGATGGCTCCCGATGGTGGGCCCGAAACGCCTGTCTTCAATAACAGTCGGCCACGGCCTAACAGCCCGTCCAACAATAATAATAATTTTAACAATGTCAACACCAGCCGCGAAAGCTTAAGGAATGCTTAAGATATCAGATAGACCCTTTTTCACAAAGTTTTATAAGGAAAAATTTTTAAATTAAAGTTGTTCATAATGACATGGGATTTATTTCATTTAATTTGAATAATAATAATTAATGAAGATACGATATTTTTAAAACAGCGCTTTTCTTAAATTTTTTCAACCCTTGTATTTCATGTCGGTTTACTCGATAACTTTGAGAAGTGAAGAATTCTTAAAATTATACGGGAAGAATCCTGAAATTCTCATTTGTGCTTAGGAACATGTGGGTTCAATCTTCAAGCTGCGCTTATCCCTCACCCAGGAGCAGCTCCTAGTTTTCTACTTCACTACTTTTAGCTGTGTGTCCTCCAAAGTAAGTTAAACACTCCTCATTAATCTACTTCATCTGCAATGCCGCATTCCGCTCTGAGAGTACGTCTGTAACCACGCATATATATGCGCACAGAAACAAGTTCAATTGTTTTAAACATCTGATAATAACCTTGACTTTTACTCTAACTGTAGTGGGTGTGGACGGCTTGTTGCATAGGAATTCCGCCACTTATATAACGTCTTGTTATTATGGACTAGTTTGCCGTGGATATTACAATTACTATCACGAAGCTTGTAAATTACAACAATGCAGTAGCAGCACTGATTCAATTTTCACACTTATCTTCAAGGGGAAGGGATACGTTTATCCAACTTTTACTTCTTCTACTTCTTATTTCCCTATTCCTGTACTCTTCCTTCAGTTCTGTACTATTCCCCAGTTCTTTTTCTTGTTGTTGTTGTTGTTGTTGTTGTTGTTGTTGTTGTTGTTGTTGTTGTTGTTGTTGTTGTTGTTCTTCTTCTTCTTCTTCTTCTTCTTCTTCTTCTTCTTCTCCTCCTCCTCCGCCTACTACTACTACTACTACTACTACTACTACTACTACTACTACTATTACTACTACTACTACTACTACTACTACTACTACTCATCCTGCTCCTTCGTCTTCTTTTTCTCCTTCTTTTCTAGTTTTTTCTTCTCTTGATTCTCCTTCTTTGTCTTTTATAGTAGGAATAAACCTATTTTAGTACCAAGCCACGTTTCCGTTAAATATATGAAAAATATATTATACTAACCGTCTGTGGCTTATCGTATTTGATGTCCCTTCTTATTACGACATGTTTCAAGACTCTTGTCCCATTGTCAAGCATAAAATTTATAGCACATATCAGATATGTTTGTCAAACGTTAAAAACCTTGTCATGATGACCACAAATAACGGATTATTAAAATAACGAACTATATTAATTATTTTAACTTGTGTTAAGACTACAAATAATATCTTAAATAATCTTCGTACCCACGAACCTCTTGTATTGAGAATAAAACGGGCATTTATAAATTGTCATGCAATGATTGTGACGCTTTCTATGTGGGCCAGACGGGCCGTGGTTTTCTCAAAAGATTTAATGAACACAAACCACCCACCATCTGTCGTAACTATGATACCATCAAATCAAGTTTCGCCAAACATCTTATTAACGAGAATGATAGTTACACCGATTTCAGAACTAATTTAAAACCCCTCCACTTATGTAGTAAAGGACTTTATATGAACACACTCGAAGAATTTGAGGTGTACAAAGCGTTCAGGGACACTAATACCAAGCCACACATTTGAACGACCAGTTATTATTCAAGTATAATGTATTGTACGACACCGCGTTGAGATATTGAGATAACAAGAATCAGTTGCCGTTAATGCGCGGTGAGTCGCTGTGCAGTGTACACTGTTCGCCCGATGCGCGTATTCAAGTTACAAATTAATATAGTTCGTTATTTTAATAATCCGTTATTTGTGGTCATCATGACATGACTTCTTTGTCTTCTGTTTCCTCTTCTACTTTTGCTATTTTTCCTCGTCCCACGTTCACCCACGTTTCCACGTTTTTCACATCGCCTTATTCTATTTCTAAACCTTATATTCTTCTGCCTTTCTGTGTTCCCTTCTTCCTCCGTTCTTTCTGCTTGAGTCTTCTTCGATCCCTCTCCTATTTCTTCTCTTTCTCCGTCTTTCTTCTTTTTCAATTCCCATTTTTCCGTTTCCTTCTTCATTTACAAACTCGTCTTCTGTTCTTCCAGATTTCTTCTTCTTCAACTCCATTCCTGTACTTTTCTTTTTCTTCCTCGCCTCGTCCGTTTCTTTCTCCTTTCCGGTAGTTGTCGTAAACGTGTTTTCCTCTTGTTTTTTTTTTTTACTAGCCTTCCTGTTCTTTCTTTTATTGTTCGTCTACTTCTCGTTTACAAGTCAAAGTCACTCATACGATTGTCAAAATATGAATTCCTCTCTCAGACGTCGTACTCTTAGTCTTCAGGAAGAGTAACAATTTGTTTTAAAATATTAAATCTATATTTTTCAGATATTTTATAGACGCGCTAAAGTCTTTCACAAAACGTCTTCTACACTGTACACACGGATAGAGTCTTCCTGTTACACAACAAAGCACAGGTTTCCAACTTAGAAGCGCCAGAGGGCCACAAATAAACTCAGGATCTGCATTGTAAACGATCAATTTCCGACAAGTAACGTCAAAATAAATATGGCAGTATTTCGTTGTAAATAAGTAAAAAGATGTAATTGAGCATTTAACATATGTTACATTAATCTATGCATACAACACAATACAATACATCTTAACATATGCATAGAGTATAGTCTTTATTATGTCATTATAGTAATAAAGATAAAAAAAATGTATTAAACATTGTATATGTTTACATAATCTTCAATGTAATAAACTGAGGTCGATCCAATACGGGATCCATACGGGTTCTGAAACCGGAGCAGGTGTGTACACCCACTCTATGATGGAAAAAAGAAGACGAAGAAATTATTCGCCTCTTCTTCTAAGAATACAAAAATATTCACATTTTTCATTCTGAATCTAAACAAAAAGAATTTCGGTTAACAGTCAGAATTCATTAAAAACTTTCATACCTTCAGGATGCATTTTTTGTGTGTATCATTTATAAGAGTGGAGAAAGAGCTGACTTTGTGAAATAATTTAGTGTGAAAGTAGAATTAAATCAAACAGGAGCTCATGTCTTGTTAAGTTGGAGCAGGAAAACCTGAGTTGTTTTATCTGGACTTTCATTTTACGTTAAATTGTTTTGGTTGAGGCCCCTTTCTAAAATATTTCTACCACTTTTCCTTAATAAACTCTTTTTTCCTACATCGATGCTATCGATTCGAAGCCTAACGATCACTGTTTTTTAACATTGTAGTTTCCTATCAAAGGACGAGGGTAAAAGTCGATTTCTGGCGTTGTGGACTAAAGCACATGCATTGGAGATAACCTCGAAAAAAAGATGCAGAACAAGACTTCAACATCAGATTTGTAGTCTATACAGAAGATTGTATACTTGCTTCAAGTTCTTATACAAACATCGAAAAATATTTTAACTACCGTACCTTCGATTATTCAATCTTGAAGGGAAAATTAAATCGAACTTTATGAAATGAGGAGAGTATCTAAACAGGATGCAAGAAAATGAGTTGCCAAACAAGAAAAACTCTGGCCCATGGGAACTGCTTCGTCGAGTAATTAGTTTTTGGGGGGAGGGGCCAGGGGGAGGGCTCAAGGCCCTTGCGAGGTAGCAACCCAAGGTGTGACCCCTCTGATGACTACAAGAATCGTACTCTCTCAAGGGCGTTGGCAAGATTTCAAGGGGATCTAGGTGTGGAGGGGTATGCTTATTTCGACTTAAGATCAGTTGGGTGAGGTTTCCAGCAAGTGAGCAGCTCAGCAGTTAGTGGATTTTTCTGAGCGCCTTGAACCAGTGGTGACGCATCTGGTGTAACAGCCTCCTGATCGTTTATAGCAGAGGTCTCCAAACGTTTTCACTTGAGGGCCGAATTGAAGCTATATATATATATATATTGTAAACTTATTTTTTTTTAAGTTTACGAAATAATCAAGTCAGTAAAATGGCTATTTGAATAAAAATTAAGTAGACTTGTCCAAAGAAAACAAAATCATTTATTAAAAATAATGTAAATAAATTAATAAAGTAAATAAATAATTCTTATGTATTATTTTTTGGCTTAATTATGTAGGTATGGGATGTGTGGAGTTGCTTCTGACATATAATGTCTGTCCATTTTGGGTAAAATTTTGATCCTCCTATCATTAGAATGGATTTCAAGTCTGCGCCTGACAAGTTAGCCCCCTACATTGATTTTATACTTATTTCTTGTTTAGTTATTTAGTAAAATGTTATAATGTTTGCAGTATTTGACGATCTGTTTAAAAACTGCACGCAGCATCGGCCGGGTTGTCGCGGGCCGGAGTTTGGAGACCCCTGGTTTATAGGGCCAGCTCGTGCACACTGTTGTGTCCAGAGCGACTCCCCTGGCCGCTTAGTGATATAAGAGCTCACACCACCTCATCTACCCCCGGGGGCGAACGACTCATGAAGTAAGGCGATGCACAACTGACAAGAGACACCCCTCATCCCACGGACCGCAATCTGTTAGCACCGCCATTCAAGGCAATCTGTAGCTCTGGTAATGGTTCCCTCAGGAGAGAAGGCCAATATGTAGGGGACTGTGATGGCTTATTCAGACGATGTGACAGTTACACATTTTTTCCTGGCCAGATCACGTAGGTGACGGTAGGATGAGTCTACCACGCCGGCCAGATAACGCACGTAAGGGTAGGTTGAGTCTGCCGCGCGAAGAGGACTAGCCGACAGGACAGATAGTCTGAAGATGAAATTTTCTACTGCCTTTGAGAGACGTAGACTCGTTCTGATAGCTCGGCTGAGGACAAACCAGGGCGGCGTGGTGACGAACCTCTGATGGAACCTAATAGATTCTGATGGAACTGTTCTGGAACGGTTCTAGCTTACATTCCGCCCTATCGGAGAGGAGTGGTCTCCATACCAGGGATGCGTGCATAAATGCAGATCATAGAAGTGGCAGATACAGCGGATTCGTGCGCGATATGAAAGTAAAGATGGTTGGCTACGACCCAGCGGGCTTGTCGGAGTTTGGTACACTCGTAGTCTACGAAGCTTAGGGTACTGTTTGTAAGCCTTATCGTAGATAAGTTCCGAGCTGCCTCTCTGTCGAAATATTGTGCGCAGATTTTCTCGCGTTTCCTCTGGATTTCATAAACAATAATTAACTTATTTTACGTTGCGCTGCTTCAGTAATTTTCCACATTCTTCGCTGAACTACGTATTTCGTAGTGTTTTCCTGTAATTTTTGTAGACGTCAGCTACCGTTAAATAAAATAAAAGTATTCAAAACAAAGCAACACGTCACACGGCACTTAGCAGTGTAGCTCTACGCCTAAGAATCAACTATGATGACGTAAAGAGCGAGAGCTAGCTTAGGCGAAAGTAAACATTTCAAATAAATTTTTATCTAAAAATTAATGTTTTTTATTTAGAAGAATCTAATTGTACATTCGGAATTTTACAGCAGATATTCAAATAAATTTAGGAATATTTGTGATACGATTCATAGAAATCTTAGAAATAAAACAAGACACAGCAAAAGGCTTAAATTTTATAAGACAAACACAATACCCACGTTGATTTATGCAAGTAAGGCGTGGGTCATGACAAAAAAGGAAAGCGGCAAGATTCAGAGTGCTGAAGTGCAGTTTCTTCGATATAGCCTACTTTGAATTATACATTACAAGACAGAATAAGGAATGAGGATATCAGAGCAGAACTCGAAGTAAAGGACATAAATGAAATTATTTGAACTTACAGAAGACAATGGTTAGATCATCTGCTAATGATGACAGAGGATCGATTGCCGTAATCGGCGCTGAACCGTTGGGAGAAGAGACGTGGGTCGTCCGAGGATGAGATGGATGCCGGAAAAGGTTTATCCTAATCCTTGAAGAGAAGAAGAAGAATTTAGTAGCAAAAGAAAACGTTTTTCATATTTAGAAAATTATCCTTTCTTTATTCTAATTCAGCGGCTTCAAACTAAGAAGCGTCTGAGGGCCACAATTAAACTCAGGAACCTTCACGCGGGCCACATCCCAAGCGAGCAAATTTATACAAGTCCCCTAAAAATAAAAAAAAAAGCAGTAGTTAATTGTAAATAAGTAAAACAATGCAATTACGACGTTTAACATATATTACTACAATCTTTATGCTCATCATCATCATCTTCATATCACGACAAAGGCAAGGCTGCCTGTTCCGCCTTGAAGATCTTCCAGCTATGTCCTCCCGTGTCTACCCACAGATCACCTGTGAAATATAAGTTTATATTTCCAGACTTGTTTGGCCAGTCTTGAATCTCGAGTCTTGATTCTTTCTAAGTGTTCTTTCCACTATTGTTTATAATCTTTTAGTCTTTTACTCACGTTAAAAACTTGTAATTCTTCTCTTGTTGCATCACTCTTTATATGGTCAAGTTTATAATTAACGCTTCTTAAAGAACGCCATTTCCGAGGTTTGTCTTTTACTTTCACGTTTCTTTGTTGTTGTCCATAACTCACACCCATAGGACAGTACAGAAGCTGCCATAACTTTTTGGCAAAAAAGTTTTGTTAAAAATGATGGCTTTTCAACAGCAGCACAGTAAATAAATCCACACATGCAATCCACACATGCAATCCACACATGCACGTCCCAAAAAACAGCGCAAGTAAAAAACTGTGAAAGTGATGATAGTGCCGACGAACTTGACACGGAAAATGACGGTGAAAGTTTACGAATTCTTACCGCTACCGGACCGATATCCTTTCGTTGCTGAGCCGGGTTCGTCGATTTCGTTTCGTTGTTCGTCGCTATTTAGAAGCCAACTCGGAAGATGAAATGTTTGAATATATTGATAAATTAGTATAATTTGTTAAAAATAAAGTAGTGCAAAATTGTGAGCAAAAAATAAATTAATAAACGGACTATTTTAAAAAGAATTGAACATTGCCACTAAAGGAAATTAAAAGACGTCCTATATTACTGCGTAAGAAAACCTAAATCGTAAAGACTAATTTAAGACTAATAAACAGCTACTGTGCGTGTGTACTAAAATTTAAGAAAAATTAACCATATTTTTGCCTCAAAAGTAACCAGAAATTAACCAGAAGGATAAATAAAACGTTTGTATGTAAGTTTCTTCTGTAAATTCATTATTCCTTTATTTTACTACACAATACAGTAAGTTTATATGGAATAATAAATACCATACACAAGAAGCAAAAACTATGGTTTACAAAAGCACAATACATCCTGTAATATCCTATGCATCAGAGACCAAGCCAGATTACAGCAACAACTCAAAGAAAACGACAAACTATAGAAATGACTATATTACGGATGGTACTAGGAAAGACAAGGTACGATAGGTTCCCAAACAATATTATAAGAGAAACGTGTAATGTAACAGACAATAATTATTGGATTGCAGAAAGAAAAAGGGTATGGAATGAACACATACTGAGAATGGATGACACAAGGCTAGGAAAAAACGCAAGAGGTAGCCAACCAAACACGAAGAGGAAGATTGGTCGGCCAAGGAAGAGGTGGAGTGACAGTATGTAGGACCATTGTTTAGAACAGGACAGAGTCCTAACTAGGAAGTTAAAGAAGAAGAAGAAGAAGAAGAAGAAGAAGAAGAAGAAGAAGAAGAAGAAGAAGAAGAAGAAAAAGAAGACAGTAAAGAAGAAGAAGAAGACAGTAAAGAAGAAGAAGAAGAAGAAGAAGAAGAAGAAGAAGAAGAAGAGGAAGAAGAAGAAGAAGAAGAAGAAGAAGAAGAAGAAGAAGAAGACAGTAAATAATCTATATACCAGTTTTCCATCAATATCCGGACGATGTGGGAAGAAAGTGAAGGCAGACAAACAAAAACAGTAGACAACGATCGGTTAAAAGGAAAAACTTGTGCAGCATTTCCGAGTACAAGGTGAAAAATATCACTGTAGTGATTCAACAACAAACAGGAAAACACGCTCCCCGAAGAGACGACGGATTACGGCTTATTTCTGGTTGTGCGCGCACGCACGTGTGTGTGCGTGCAGGACGCGTTGGGAAACACGCTACTGGTGTTGTGTTGCAACATACCGGCGTGAGTCAGTGAACTTGAAGCGCGCGACCACCGGACTGCGCTCGGATGACGTCAGTAGGCGTTAACCCAAAACCTATCACTCCCGTGCTATATATAGTGTACAGTATACATTATTCATGAATTACGCGTTTTATTTCATTAGTTCTGGAACACTGGATTTAATGTAATTCCCGCTTGTGTAGTGCGTATTTATCCAACCTTGCGTCAATTATGTCCGCGTACTCACACTCATAACTCATAACCAATAATTTAAAAAAGCTGAAAATCTAAAAAAAAAAAATAAACTGGACTCTGTGAATCCCTTTTCGAAACTTTACAAAACGACGTCGAGGTGAAGCGGCCGACACACGATCATTCGGTGTGTCATTGAAACCGAAATGATCGTGTGTCGGGACAAAATGATGTGAACTCACACCAAATGTGTGACCTGAGAGAATGATGAAATCGCATCAAGCGGTGTGTCACTTCGGCATGACATCGGGTAGAAGTGCCTTCACACTGAGATACTGGTGTCAGCAGTTTTAAACAAGTTTCTTTAACCAAGCATTTGAGACCTGGTGCTGTAGACGAATATTCAAAATAAGCTGGAGGGAGAAGATAACGAATGAGGAAGTCTTTAGAAGACCTCAGGAGGAGAAGAGCTTTCTACGAAGAGGTAAGTTTATAGGGCATATACTACGACACAATGGGTTGGTTAAGAGAATAATAGAAGGAACAATTGAAGGGAAGGATCACAGAGGGCGACCCCGTTTAGACTACATAAAACAGCTTATGGTCGATATGAACTGCACATCATATTGTGATTTGAAAAGAAAAACAGAGAAGCGTGAAGAATGGCTAGCTGCTGCCAACCAGCCTATGGCCTGCTCACCTAGAAGAGATCCGTACTTAAATAATTGTGCCAGTCCTAGAATGTAGCTTCTGCTCCGTCAAAACATTTTTTGTTAATATTTTGCTCGTTTTGAAAGCCAATCTTTAACCTACAGTTTCCGTTTATTCTTCTTTCCTTCTGCAAGCGCACAGCCTACAGCATCCCATAGTTGCAATTCCTCTTCCGCTGACATGATAATCCACGAAAACCAAGTTGTGGCACAACATACGACGAGTGAGTTCCAACAGAAGACGGCGCAGCGGTAGACTGATGGCATACCGATGTGACTGTGCAGGCAACGCACTTCAGTCCGATGTGACACATGCAAATGAACACATTGATGTGACACACGGAAATGATCGTGTGCAGGCCACTTTAGAATATAGGCCTACTGTGAATGATCCCAGGGATGAAAGTCTGAAGGCGTTAGAAAACGCTGAAAGCTGACTGTATATATGTCACTGAAGTGCTGACCTCTCGTTATGCACGAGATATACGAGACCACTAACGACGCTGACACAAAAACATATTTGTTTGCTGTAAAATTCTGCAAATCATCGTCGTGTAACGCACACACAAATATGGTAATAAATTACAGTAATTATTCTGTTATTCATAGTGCGTTCGTGATAACGAATCTATGAAATTTTTATTGCCCATGCAGTAATAAATAATACAATTAAATAATACAATCAATGTTATACAGAAATTACTACACCGCTTATCATATTCCGCTTTGTAATCGATTACTGTAAAGAGTCGAATGTTACAATCAAACACATACAGGGTTATCTGTGTTCCTGTATGTTAATATATGTTCGTGTTTTGTTGATTACGAAGACAGAAAGTAAGTTTGGCAACGACAAAGACGATTATTGTTGCCAGAGAGCCAGCTCGACACCAGATTACCATCAAAGGTAAGCAACTAGAAAATATGCAATAGTTCAAATATTTGGACTCAAAATAAGCTCAGATGATAAAATCAATGCGAAAATTAATTCAAGAATAAGCAGTGGCTCGAGACTTTTCCATGCACTAAAGACCAATTTCATTGGTAAGGCAGAAATTTCGAAGAAAGTTAAGGTGACCCTTTTCATAGACACGTACACTGTATGTGCCAGTTCTTACATATGGGGCCGAACCCTGGCCTCTAACTGAGATGCATCTATACTCTCTCCAAGCTATGAACATGAGATACCTCAAGAAGGTTGAAGGAAATACAAGATGAGATCGAATCAGAAACACTACTACAAGAGAGAGTCGTAAGACAGTACCTTAAGAAACCACAGTTGCGCCGGTTTGGACACGTTCAGATGATGAAATGGAATAGACTTAGAAAACAACTGTATGAGGCACGAATTACTGGGAGAAGACCCAGGGGCCAGAGAAGAGTGACTTCGAAGGACAATGTGATATGCTATCTGCAGGGGCTGGGAATGCAGTAGAATAAAGGCAAAGCCCTGGTAAGACAGATACCACGGTGGCGAAACCTTTGCTCAAACCTCTACACCTTGCTGTAGAAGAGGATTGGAGTAATTAGAAGAACTTTAGTTGGCTGAGATAGAAACTTTAATCCACTGAAGCAACCTACTTTGTTCGGAACATGCAGACGACGTGAGTAGGAGTAAGCAGTCGCAGACGCAGTGGAAGTTTTTGCTTTATGTATTCGATAAGGAAAACGACATATTTTGGACTAATTCCTTTTATTGAATTGCTATCTCCTCTAAGAAGGCTGGCAGTAACATGGCTTGGATCTTGTCCTGTATAGTAACTTGTAGAAGATAGTACCTGCCTCTTCGCAATATAAGTCACAGGTATTCTACTTCCTTTTAATTTTAACAGTATTAATAATTTCTTTCTTTTCTGCGTCCTTCTCATCGCCTCAACATTAGAGATTTTATCTGTCCAACTTCATCATCCGCCTGTGGTAAATGAAAATGTGCGGAATGAGTAGCACATTGGATACCACTACCGCCGGTCCCAACCCCGGATAAAGGAGGAGCGTTGGTGGTCATGGTTAGCCACTTATCCACTGGAAAAATATGGATGGCTCAAAGGAGCAACGGACAGCCTCGGAATTAGACAGATGGTACGGCAATGATCTTAGCGATAAATAGGACAATGAATAGGATTGCACAAAGGTTTCGCAGCTCAAACTATTACAACATATTAACTTTGAAGAAGAACAGCATCGATTTGGAAATGGAAGGTCTTGTAATGACGCATTATTGGCAATTGAACAAATTAAAGCAAAGGCAATTGAGTTCCAAAAACCAGCTTTTATGTGACTAATAGATCTCGAGAAGCCATTTGATAGGGTCCGAGTGTCGGACGTGTTAAAGAGTTTACTACAACGAGGAGTCCCAATAGACATCACAAAGCTAATAAAAGAGATCTACAAAAACACTTCAATGAGAGTAAAAGCCAATGGCGAATTATCACATAATATGCCTGTAACAAAAGGGATCAAGCGGGGGGATTCCCTAAGTCCCATACTCTTCAGTGTAGTTATGAATTAAATTATTAATGAGGAAAAGCATATGGGAGGACATAGGATGGATAGAAGTGTGTTTAATATTATATGTTATGCAGACGACATTATACTAATAGCGGAAAATGAAAATGACTTACAAAACTTGTGTATAATTTCAACAAACATGCCAAAAATATAACATGAAGATTGCGGAAGAGAAAATAAAATCAATTACAATTTCACACGACCCATAAGGTGTAAGCTTGAGGTAAATGACAGAATAATAGAATAAGTAATACAGATAGACTACTTAGGAACAAGGTTTACAAGTAATAATAGGGCACATGAAGAAATAGAACAGTTGATGAAAGCAAGAAGAATTGCTTGATGCATGAATAACCTTATATGGAATAATAAATACCTCACACAAGAAGCAAAAACTAGGATTTACAAAAGCGCAATACTTCCAGTAATATCTTGTGCATTAGAGACCAAGCCACATACAGCAACAACTTAAAGGAAATGACAAACTACAGAAATGACTGTATCACGGAGGGTACTGGGAAAGACAAGGCACGGAAGGTCGCTAAACAATAGTATAAGAGAAACGTGAAATGTAACAGATATTAATTATTGGATTGAGGAAACAAAAAGGATATGGAATAACACATATCATGAATGGATGACACAATACTAGTGAAAAAGGCAAGAGATAGCTAACCAAACACCAAGAGGAGCATTGCCCGGCCAAGGAAGAGGTAGAGTGACAGCATGTAGGACCCTTGTTATAGAACAGGACGGAGTCTTGAAAAAAAAAAAGAAGAAGAAGAAGAAGAAGAAGAAGAAGAAGAAAAAGAAGAAGAAGAAGACTTCATCTTCACATCACGGCATAAGCAATATGCTGCCTGTTCCGCCTTCAAAGATCCTCCAGCCATCTCTTCCTGTGTCCTATAGGTTTATATTTCCAGACTTGTTTGGGCAGTCTGGAAACTGACATTGTTTCTAAGTGTTCTTTCCACCGTTGTTTTTAATACTTCAGTCTTTCGTTCGAGTTAAAAACTTGCAATTCTTCAATGCATTGTAAGTTCGGTGGTGAGTACTATGACGACGACGATGATGGCGTACAAGGAGAACGCAAAAGGAAAACCTGAATAACAAAAAAAGAAGAAGAAGAAGAAGAAGAAGAAGAAGAAGAAGAAGAAGAAGAAGAAGAAGAAGAAGGAACGAGGGATTGTAAAACTGTCAGGGAAAACGAGTGGAGAGTTTTTCCCAACCGCAGCGGCTGTCCCAACCATTCACTTTCAGAGGACACATGCCGACCGATACAACACCAGTGCACTGTCTTACCTTGTGTGAGTAACAGTATTAATTAGTTGTTGAATATTAAATTGTGGGTGTCGACGCTGCGGTTTTCACGACCGAAGGTTCGACACGGCCCCGCGGACCGATCTAAGGTTGAACAACGATCACGTCCACCGCCAACTAGAGAGTAAGGTCGCACTCTCTCACCACCTTTCTCTCTTTTTCTCTCGCGCGCTCTCTCTATCTCTCTTTGGAAAATGTCTTGTAATGTTCTTAATTGGTTGCCTAATTAGAGTGAATAACGTTTGGTGACAAGATCGCTGGCGCACGTTTAATAGTCTCGTGTTGCAACACCACAGTATAAAAGTTGTTTCAATATGCATTGTGTCGTGTATTTATATGCAACTCCATAACTGTGTTCTTGTAAAGTAATTGCCGTATGTGACTTAAATGGCAAGAAACCTTCAACGTCAGACACGACATAATATATGATACGACTTTTTTCTATTTAGAGGATTCCACAATGCCGCCGTTTCCTTCAAGCGAACAACATTTATAAAATCAAAGGAGTGTAACAAAAGAGGTTAGCGCCACATTCCAATTTCTACCTAACCAAGTTTCCACTTTTCCGGGCTGTTTGGCCGTGGTCCGGTGCTAAACTCTCTAGCAAACGTTTCGGCCGTGCCATCAGTGCAAGTGCGGCCATTAACGTGTGCCTTCCTACGTTAGGGCAAGCTCACATTGGACCACGGCCAAACAGCCCGGGATCACAATTTAACAACATCGACTCCGACCGTGTGAGCCTTAGAAGTAATTTTCCACCCTTCCACTTATGTTTCTCCATTATGTGCATTCCCTTCCTCTCACTTATTCCACCGCCTTTGGCACAAATAATACTTGCTGAAGAACTATTTTATAATAAACAAAGCAATTGAATATGCAAGAGAAAAAAAATATGTACGCACAGAATGTAGTGCTTTATATTTTATATTTTTATGTACAAAGTCGGAACGTACATAACTCGCCAGTGAACTTGGTCAGTAGACTCTTTACAAGGCCGCCGCTCAGAATATATAGAATCTAACTAGAGAACAGGTGGCAATTAAAATACTCAGTACTACACAGATTCCAAAACGTGGTCCTCAGGGTAGCGTTCAACGTCCCGTGATATGTGTCAAATCGTGCCACTGAAAAGGATCTCAAAGTTACCTTCGTGCGTTGTGAAATAAACGTTTTTGACAAAATAGAGAAACAGATTGGCGCACAATCGTCAAAAACTGTATAAGAGTCTTTGAGGACAAAAGTGACGGCGCCAGGTGACCAAGCAGGTAAAACATTACCTACTTTTGCTGTATTTGATTAAAATTAAATTCAGTGTACGAAGAGTACTCACTCGATCTTAAGCTTAACGATAGAACTAAATTTTTCGTGTGTTGTGTCATATTTCACGTAAGCACTTGTTAATTTTCAAATCTACTATTCATTGTTTACCAATTTATTCAGCTGTTCAAAATTTACGTGTCACGCATGGGAAGGGACAAAATCAAGAATTATCTGTTAAAAAGGTCCAGCCTCAGTGGAAACTCACAACGAAATATGAATCTGTTAGCATATGCTGCGTCTTCAGAAACAATGTTGTAAGTTATAAGTGGGCATTCGAGTTCAAACGTGGCCGTACGAGCACTGAAGACGATAGGGTGAATAGACACCGAAAAGTCCGAATGCGGCACTCATCTTCCACAAAGCTTTTCATGTCGAGTTCTTGATTTAAAATATCAAATATCAAATACGTAATGCTCACGCTTACGTGAGAAACCTTTGATCTCTGCAATCTCATCTACTCTCAATTGCTGGTTTTTCAACAACTTGAATGACATTTTTTAAATGATGTCTGGAGTGGTTGCGCTTTTGAGGTTAAATTCGAGTTTCTGATTAAACTCGCGCGCTCACTTACAAACCATTGCTTCTGAAAGCGTAGCAACTCCTAACACACTTACCATTTCGTTGTGAATTTCCATTGGTACTAGTCTTTTACTAATAAAAAATTAAATCACAGCATGATATCTGATTTAGTTCATTTCACAAAACACCCGTGACCCGTAACTTTCGAACATCTGGTAAACAGTGAATAATTTGACAGATATATTTGGAAATTAACTCATGTTTATATGAAATATGAATCTTACGCTGAAGCAGGGAAACCGAGAACAGCTACTAGACTTGGTCTGATCAATTGCGGAGTACGACAAGGGTGTACATTATCACCCTATCTTTTTAATTTTATTCTGATGATGTCATGCAAAACTGGCTGATGTGTCTTCCGGGGCATTTTAGGATTCGCTACTCTGCAATTGACACTTTATTTAATGAAGAATTTTGTGTTAATGGTTGAAATCACAAGCAGAATGATCACTGTTGCACACCACTATATAAAAATTATCCCGATTAGCGCTTTCAAGCTTCACAGCTCATCGTCAGATCGGAACAGACAGAAATTATGTGAAAACAAACCCTTCACCCTCGTTATATGCAAACCCAAACAACCAATTCGTTATATGCAAGACATTTCATAGAAAACAACCATAAGTTTGTTAATCCTTTGGAAGAATACGAAATTGTAAAAGTAGTAAATAATACAGTTGAAAGGAAGCTTAGAGAGGAGTTAGAAATATTGAAAGAAAGAGAAAAAGGGTTAGACAATTTAATTAATATTAAAATTAAATTTGATAATGAAGAAATATTTTATAACATAATTAAGAAGTAAATGATAGAGGACAGATAGATAAGATTAAGAATTATATTGCATAGTACTAATTGGATGTTTTAAAATAAGGGCGTGTGACTGACCCACGTGTGTGGAGGTGAAGAGGGTAAGTTTAAAAGGATGCACACACACACACACACACACACACACACACACACACACACACACACACACGCGCGCACACGGAATTTGCTAGAAAAATATGTAACTGTACAGATGGTGGGACAGGGTTTAGGGGGTGGGGAAGGGTCATTTATATTTTAGCTTGTTGTGTGTGAGCAGGGTGGGGTGAGAGGGGTGAAGGGTTTGTTTTCACATAATTTCTGTCTGTTCCGATCTGACGATGAGCTAATGTGAAGCTTGAAAGCGCTAATCGGGATAATTTTTATATAGTGGTGTCCAACAGTGATCATTCTGCTTGTGACACTTTATTGTTTGCGAACGAACAGGCTATTCTGTCGGACTCGTAAAACAGGTTGCAGATGGGTATACATTCCTTACATTGAATCTGCAATGACTCTGGATTACAGATATCCACACTTGAGACCAGGGTGATGGCTTTTAATGGAACTGATCCCATAGGGTAAAAATTGTTATAGACGGTACTGTTTTGAATACCTGGGCTACAGTGTGTCTCAAAATACAAGCAACGACGTTATGAATAAGTTGCATATGTGCGGGACCATCAGGCGAACTCTTACGTCAGCAAGTATAGAAACACGCCTAAAATTCTACAAGGTGATGGCCCTTCCCACGTTTATTTATGGATCTGAGAATTGGATGTTAACAAAAGGTCAGACCTGTCGCATCCAATCGGCTGAAATGAGATTTCTCAGGCACGTGGCAGGGTGTACTCTGCATGATCGTAGAAGAAACACAGATATACGGCAGGAACTGAATATTATGAGTATACTCGATAGGATTGCCCAGTATCGGCTAAATTGGTGAAAACATCTTTGCCGAATGGATGACTGCATGCCCAAACAACTACGGAACTATAAGCCGAAGGGACGGAGAGGTGTGGGACGTCCGAGGAAGTGCTGGAATGACCTGGAGTTCTGGCCCCAGGCGAGGTGTCTGAGGCCAGCTCTAGACTTTGCCTGTTTGAGACCGGAACAAACCATCCTTAGTTTAATCCTTGCGGATGATGATGATGATGATGATGATGATGATGATGATGATGATGAATCTTACAACACACTAAAAATTGTAGTTCTACCGCCAAGGTGTACATGTCGCTCCGCGATCTTTTCAACTGACTCTCGTATATGTCGTGTCATAAGTTTCGCTTATTGTTCCATTTAGTAACTAATTACAAAAATAAAAACCTTAACAAAATATAAATATAAATTACTAAGGGCATATAACCCTGGCAGCGTTTCATTGGTAGCTTGATACCCATTTACACTGCAGCGTGTATAATACAGGTATTCAGTATAGCGTAATAAATACACAGTGACGTAATGCCAGCTGTGACAACCGGCGCACGTGATACACGCTGCACGTGCATCACGAGTATCATTGTGTTCGCGCAGTTTGTCTTTAATTGTACTGCAGGTGTGCCCAATGTATGCGCTAACTCCGTTGCGTTAAACAATGAATTCGTGCAACAATAGTGTCGTTATTTCTAACTGTTTTGTGCGACCACATCTGTGAACCAAATTTTTCAAATTGCCAGTGGGTTAAGGTGATAAAAGGATGAGTTTCGTCTGCTTACAATGGGACGATGATTTGACGTTGGAGGGGTAGAGGAAAGACTTCATTGAGAAAGAAGAAATGCTGGACAACAAAATTAAAGATGGTTGAATAACTGAAGACAAAACAAGTGAATATCTCGCAGACAAGAGAGACAAGTTGAAAATCGGTATAAGCGAACCGGTTCTCGAGAATGGCTTTGATTTTTATATACCAACATAAAATATGGTATCCTTAAGTACTGTTGGCACAGTATAAAGCAATTTTCTTTAATACATCTAAGCGATTTGTGATTTCTGTTAGGTTAGGTCGTTCGATATGCCCTTTCAACCACCACTCACAGCTTCTGAGGATGGTCCCAGATTCTAGGGATCGAACCGTCTAGTGAACAAGTATTACGCAACGGAGGTAGTCCGAGTACAGTGTTTATCTGATATATAGCATAAAGAAATACTATATGTTTAGGTTTCTGTTAGGTTAGGTCGTTCGATATGCCCTTTCAACCACCACTCACAGCTTCTGAGGATGGTCCCAGATTCTAGGGATCGAATCGTCTAGTGAACAAGTATTACGCAACGGAGGTAGTCCGAGTACAGTGTTTATCTGATATATAGCATAAAGAAATACTATATGTTTAGGTTTCTGTTAGGTTAGGTCGTTCGATATGCCCTTTCAACCACCACTCACAGCTTCTGAGGATGGTCCCAGATTCTAGGGATCGAACCGTTTAGTGAACAAGTATTACGCAACGGAGGTAGTCCGAGTACAGTGTTTATCTGATATATAGCATAAAGAAATACTATATGTTTAGGTTTCTGTTAGGTTAGGTCGTTCGATATGCCCTTTCAACCACCACTCACAGCTTCTGAGGATGGTCCCAGATTCTAGGGATCGAACCGTCTAGTGAACAAGTATTACGCAACGGAGGTAGTTCGAGTACAGTGTTTATCTGATATATAGCATAAAGAAATACTATATGTTTAGGTTTCTGTTAGGTTAGGTCGTTCGATATGCCCTTTCAACCACCACTCACAGCTTCTGAGGATGGTCCCAGATTCTAGGGATCGAACCGTCTAGTGAACAAGTATTACGCAACGGAGGTAGTCCGAGTACAGTGTTTATCTGATATATAGCATAAAGAAATACTATATGTTTAGGTTTATGTTAGGTTAGGTCGTTCGATATGCCCTTTCAACCACCACTCACAGCTTCTGAGGATGGTCCCAGATTCTAGGGATCGAACCGTCTAGTGAACAAGTATTACGCAACGGAGGTAGTCCGAGTACAGTGTTTATCTGATATATAGCATAAAGAAATACTATATGTTTAGGTTTCTGTTAGGTTAGGTCGTTCGATATGCCCTTTCAACCACCACTCACAGCTTCTGAGGATGGTCCCAGATTCTAGGGATCAAACCGTCTAGTGAACAAGTATTACGCAACGGAGGTAGTCCGAGTATAGTGTTTATCTGATATATAGCATAAAGAAATACTATATGTTTAGGTTTCTGTTAGGTTAGGTCGTTCGATATGCCCTTTCAACCACCACTCACAGCTTCTGAGGATGGTCCCAGATTCTAGGGATCGAACCGTCTAGTGAACAAGTATTACGCAACGGAGGTAGTCCGAGTACAGTGTTTATCTGATATATAGCATAAAGAAATACTATATGTTTAGGTTTCTGTTAGGTTAGGTCGTTCGATATGCCCTTTCAACCACCACTCACAGCTTCTGAGGATGGTCCCAGATTCTAGGGATCAAACCGTCTAGTGAACAAGTATTACGCAACGGAGGTAGTCCGAGTATAGTGTTTATCTGATATATAGCATAAAGAAATACTATATGTTTAGGTTTCTGTTAGGTTAGGTCGTTCGATATGCCCTTTCAACCACCACTCACAGCTTCTGAGGATGGTCCCAGATTCTAGGGATCAAACTGTCTAGTGAACAAGTATTACGCACACGACACGAACTAAGGGTACGACCAGACTGCAAGCAGGTTCAAGCAGTAAGCTGGTTGAAGCAGCATTCGGCTTGTAAGCAGGCTGACACAAGTAATGTTTGTTAATGGCCATGGTCACACCAAGAGCAGCACCTGCTGTGCAACTCAAATTGCTAAAAAACAAACTAGTTTGATTTTACCTGCTTACACGCCCGCTTCAGTGTTGTCTTTTCGTAATTTTTTAAAAATGTTTACCATAGCGTTCAATAACGAGACCTTAATATAAGCTGTGTTCAAATGTACAGTACTGTGGGGTGTGTCAAATATCTCGTATATTTTAATGACAAAAAGTGTCAGCTGCTGGTTGGGACGAGGTATTTTTGTATCTTAAGATGCAGTTTTTCTAAAAGTAAACCAAAAGTTCCAACAGACATGCGCAAATACTCGAAAAACTTTTTATTGGTCGTTCCTTAACTCATGATAGAGATTATAAAATTCACAAAGTTCATTTCGTCGTAAATTTATTGGATGCGCCCATGCTCTCTGAGTGTCTGTTCCCGCTAAAAAAAGAGAAGTAGTAAAAGTAATAAATTACACTTGAAAGTAGTAATTTGGCAAACCGATACAAAACAGGCAGTATGACTGCAAGCAGGTGACTGCTTTCTGTGTGTCCATGGTACCAGTTCAGCTCCATCCTGCTCTACTGCTTAAACCTGCTCAGCACTCAAGCCTGCTCGAACCAGCTTGCTGTGTGATCGTACCTAAGTTTCCTCACCTGTTATTCAATATGAGTAATTTCCTACACTTTGTGTGTGTGTGTGTGTGTGTGTGTGTGTGTGTGTGTGTGTTGCCTGCGAGCGAGCGCGCGTGCGTATCCAAACCATGAGACAGCCGATTCCGATTAAAATGTAAACGTCCAGTGCTGTATAAAGCCTAACGAGGGGGAGAGAGAGAGAGAGAGAGAGACAGACAGACAGACAGAGATAGACAGACAGACAAAGTGAGAGGAAGAGAGAGGAGGTCAGGGAGAGAGGAAAGTGACAGTAACCGGACACCTATCTATTGTGCTGAGTCTATGACCGGAATATGCGCACCGCAGACGATATCAGAGAATCGCGTTTAATAAACCAGTTGTTTGCGGTCGGAAAAATAAAATAAAAAATTGAATAAAAAAGTATTCACTCTTGTTTTGTCGGTAACACTCTCAGATTAGCGTTGTGTAACGGGTAATATTATATGAAACAGAACAGGAAATATCTTATCGGGTAAGCAGATGAAGGGATTAAACGTCAAACATACAGGTGTCTGATATCAGGTTCAGAGAGAATCACTTACAGAAAGCGTTTTAGAATTCGAGAAACATTAAATTGTACATTTAAATCTGAAGATTTCAACGGAGAGAAAACCAACAAGTAACTATCTTTTTAGGAAAAATGAGCAATAAGAGAGAAAATAGTGTGTAATAATATGTAATAATAAGCCAATTGAACTAGTAAATGTTTTGAATTACTGGGCTGCCTGGTAAGCTTTAATGTTAATTATGACTTGAAAAAGAAAATATCTATATTTCAAAATATGTGTGGCACTATTATATTCATTCTGAACCATAAAAACTCGCAGAGACACGCTGCATCAGTGATGTGTTGGTACTACCTGTTTTTCTCTATAGGTGTCAAAGAGGGGGACTTTAACTAACAAGGCCAACCATCGTATAGACTAAAGGCCGCGGACGTAAGATTTCTGGCATAAGCTTATCGACCAGAAAAAGAGTGTAGCCATCACGGGTGAACTGAATATATTGCAGTAAAACAATGCAGTAAGAGTCATTTTAAATATGCGAAGACGCTGTTACACACTTTATGACATTATAGACATGTTTTAAATTGATTTTGTTCATATTTTTGTATAATAGCTGTAAGTTTTGAAATAAGAGATATGTAATTATGTGTTATATGTCAAAATTCCCATAAATTTATTCTCTGTCATGTCAAGTGCAAATTTAGTGCGCGAGTGCGCGTGCGAGCTTGTTATTCGTGTTTTCCTGAATAACTCCTATAATAATTAACCTATCTGAATGAAAATTGGACAGCGTATGCGTCATAAATAGCGTTACATTTTTCGTATGTAATAAACTCAAAACATATAATTTTAATATGTATTTTTTAACTGAATTCACTTTTCTACAGAAGCCTTATCTGCAGAAAAGTCATAAAACTTTTAGATAAAATCTATAGAAGATTTTGCAGACTCTGGCATAGTTTTATAACTATTTCTAGCTATCAACGTAGAAATCTATTACGTGTTTTAGATTTCAACCAATCAGGAGTTTCAGTTTTCATTTGGGTTCGTCTCTGGTCTAACGAACGTCAATCAGTTCTCGTTTGCAACTCGTTCTAATAAGACGTACGTACTCTCTGTGCGAGTTTTTCGCGACAGTACACGTTTTCTATTAGGATGACGACAGTCCAAGATCTTGGCTACGAGATACCCGTACGCTAGATCAAAAGGGGTTATTAGAACGCAGAGCTGAGTTATTTGAAGATCAAATAGTGCTAACTCGCAGTTGTCAAGATTTCCTCTTAGGGCTGTTGTATTCATTCGGAGTACACTTGTACGAACGCATGGACACATTACGATTGCCGGAAGGTGTGTGTTAAACACGCCGCTTTTAATCATAACTAATTAACGCACATTTATCGATCCTGAGATTTGTACATAAAACCGTATCGGGCAGATAAACGGCGTGCGTGAGTGAATCGCGGGCGTGAGCGGAGCCAGCGGACAACGTGAACGCAGCAGCCTACAACTGTACGATGTGAAGGAATTCTTCAAACAAGTAAAATAGACTATTGTTCGAATAAACATCCACTAATAATTAAAGACAATATGTTTTAATAAATAATTTGTGTAAAACAATTTACAGACAAGATTTAAATTTGTTTTAGTTTAATAAATGCCTACCTCCAGATGAGAGACTCTGTTATATATTATATACATATTATTAGTTCTAATACACGTCTATGCATCCTCAATTTGTTTCGTTGCAATATATAATGTTTGTAGTAAAACAAAAGAATGTAGACAGAAATTGACAGTTAACCATCAACTAACATAGCGAGGCTAGGCGGGTGCAAAAGGACGGCGAAGAACAAGGGGGATCGAACAGAACAAGAGAGTAGATGTGTAAGACCTGGTTTGTGTGTGGACGTACACATGGTAACGGTTATGTTGTGTTGTTAATCTCACATACGCCACCCACCTGTTCCGACACTGAAGGCAGAATCAGGGCCGGCATTAAGGACGGGCCAACCGGGCCGTGGCCCGAGCGCAGATTTTTAGAGGGCACCAAAATAAGTTTTTCTTTCCTTTATGATTGTTAATAAATGAAGTTGTTCTCTCAAGCAGGTTAAACAGTTTATTCTATTATCAATGAATGCTACTGTTTTGTACATAATAAGACAATCACAAAGCGGTATTATTTGACGTAAGCGGTATATAGTAGCCTATAAACTTTAAATTTTTTAAATAATTTCATGTACACCTACAGAACAGGTTTTTTATGTGTAGGGCTTAACCGCCGCCACTAGTATACCTATAATAGTCATGATAAAACTTTTAAAGTATAATGTTATTAAATTAGTACTGATAAGAAAGTACTCTTTTGGGGGTGGCGCAAAATTGTGTCTCTCGGCCCGGTCAGACCTAAAGGTTTAGGCCGGCCCTGGGGAGAATCACAAAACAAACTAAGGCACATATACGGCCCTCATGGACTGGAAAAGGCGTTCGATAATGGCAAATGTAATAAACTGTTTGGAATTTTGAAGAAAATGCAGAAGAATAATAATGACAAAGTCAGAAGAATAATTTAGACCATTGAATAAAGATTTTTACTGGACAAAAATCCTCCAGACACGAAATTTAGTAGAAAGTTAGGTTTTGGGCCCATTTCAATGGGGGAAAAAATCGGACACTCCAGCTCACCGCTGAGCCCCCCTGGAGGGGTTAAAATGTGGGGCAAAACGGTTTGTTGTAAATATCTCAAAAACTAAGCAAGATATCAAAAAAGGTTAAATACAAACGTTGTAGCTGACAAAATTTCCCATCAAAATGGTCGTTAGTAATTTGTTTGTCAGACGCACTGGGACAGAGATATGAGCGCTCAAAGTTGATACCTTTTTTTGCAATTTTTCGTATAAGGCATTTTTACGAAAAAAAATCTTGCATTTTTTTTTTAGTTTAGGTCGATTTTTGTATAGTGAAAAGCGCTAAATATGGGTATGTAAGTGTTTGTACATGTAATGCCAAGTATTTGGATGTAAATTTTTGCATGTATATATTTATGCACACATATACACACACACACTACAACTACAAAAACGTGGATTTTTGAACGTAAGCCTTTTTAGTTGTATACATGTATATACACACACATATATGTGCAAATATGTGTAGAAATATTTTCATGCATATATATTATACTTGTCTAAATCCAAAAATGCACATCTATACGCATGGATTAGTCAGTATATGCATGTAACGCTTACGTTCAAAAATGCACGTTTTTGTAGTTGTAGTGTGTGTATATGTGTGCATAAATATATACATGCAAAAATTTACATCCACATACTTGGTATTACATGTACAAACACTTACATACCCATATTTAGCGCTTTTTACTATACAAAAATCGGCCTAAACTCAAAAAAATGCAAGTTTTTTTTTCGTAAAAATGCCTTATACGAAAAATTGCAAAAAAAGGTTTCAACTTTGAGCGCTCATATCTCTGTCCCAGTGCGTCTGACAAAAAAATTACTAAGGGCCATTTTGATGGGAAATTGGATCAGCTACAACTTTTGTATTTAACCTTTTTTGATATCTTGCTTAGTTTTTGAGATATTTACAACAAATCGTTTTGCCCCACCTTTTAACCCCCCAGGGGGGCCAGCGGTGAGCTGGAGTCTCCGATTTTTCCCCCATTGAAGTGACCCCAAAACCTAACTTTCTACCAAATTTCGTGTCTGGAGGATTTTTGTCCAGATTTTCACACAATCTGCCTTTATTCAATGGTCTAATTCGTAATCTGTATAAGACCCATCGTGAGTTTTGTGCTCACGAGCAAGTCTTACAAGGCAAGCTCCCTCCGTGCTTTGCTATTGCTCCCTCCGTGCTTTGCTGTTGCTCCCTCCGTGCTTTGCTATTGCTCCCCCCCCCCCGTGATTTGCTATTGCTCCCTCCGTGCTTTGCTATTGCTCCCTGCACGCTTTTTTTCTTGATATGGCATCCGCAGATCGTCCATCATCTGGACTCTTCTCTGTCCTCCCAATTACCAACCCTTCCGGTGTTTCCACCGTCACATAGTCTTGTGTTTGCCACAAGGTACCATGTTTATCACATTGCCTTGTGTTTACGGACGTTACCTTGTCCCCACACAGTGTCCCAACCAATTTCTATTCTTACCCATGATGATATCAAACACTCTCCTTTTCTTCCCCTACTCTTCCAAGCACCTCCTCTATTCTTTCAGAAAATTCCTTTCCATCCTTCTCCATGTCCACATCTCGAAGGCCTATAACCTCTTCTCCTCTTCTATCCTCAATGTCCAAGTTTCTGCCCCGTACATGAGTACGATCCAAATAACTCAATTCACCATCCTCTTTCTCAGTTTTATGTATAGTAGTCTGAATAATGAACTGTTCTTTTTTTTTAAGGGCTTCCTTAGCTAAGCCAATATAAGAACCAAGCAGCTGTAATAAGAATAAAATATCACAAGAAGGATAACTAACAATATGAAAAGGAGATAGAAAAGGGGCAGTCTTTCGCAATCCTGTGTAATGTGCGTATTTGGAAAGGAAATTAAACAGACGATTATAACTGGAGTAAGAGTTCGTGTAGAGAGAATAAACCAATTTTAAGATTTGTTGAAGATTGTGTTTTACTTACAGAAAACGATGAAGATTGCGAAAAAATATAGAATGGTATTAAAAAAAAATGTTAGGGGATAAATTTACCTTAAAGGTTAACAAGACCAAAAACAAAAGTAATGGAAAGCTGTAGAAACGTAGGGGGGGGGGTTAATACTAGTAAAGCTCCCTGAACTCAGAACTCACTCACTATTTTGAACGAAGTAGTTTTTAAATTATCAGAAAAATTACGACAATACGATAATCCTACTATTTTACTTCCATATTCCTTAAGGAATGGAAGTATGGTGATGGCAAAAAAAATCGTGTTCGAGATTATTGCAGATTCTGATTCTACTACACTCAAAACATGAAAAAAGTCGTTTCCCGAAAAGTGTCTGTGTGTGTGTCTGTCTGTGTGTCTGTCTGTGTGTCTATCTGTCTGTAGATTTTTTTTCTATGGCAAACGATAACTGCCGCAAAAATTCAAACAGAATCAAATAATTTTTGCATAGAGCCCTGATTTGTAGAGTACTCGCGACCTATTGTTTTTGGTGAAGATCGGTTGAGGGAAAGGGGTAGTTTACCTGCAACGGTTTTTTTTTATCAAGGGAAATTTTTTTTTTTGGCAAACGATAACAGCCGCGAATTCAAACAGAATCAAATAATGTTTCGTATACAGCCCTAAATTGTAGAGTTCTCAAGACCTATGGTTTTTGGTGAAGATCGGTTAAGGGAAAGGGGTAGTTTACCTGTAACGTTTTATGTTTTAACAAGGGTATTTCCTTTGGCAAACGATAACAGCCGCAAATTCAAACAGAATCAAAAGATTATTTGTATACAGCCCTAAATTGCAGAGTTCTCAAGACCTATTGTTTTTGGTGAAGATCGGTTAAGGGAAAGGGGTAGTTTACCTGCAGCGTTTTTTTATCAAGGGTATTTTCTATGGCAAACGATAACAGCCGCAAATTCAAACAGAATCAAATAATGTTTTGCATACAGCCCTGATTTGTAGAGTACTCAAGATCTGTTGTTTTTGGTGAAGATCGGTTAAGGGGAAGGGGTAGTTTACCTGCAACGTTTTTTTATCAAGCGTATTTTCTATAACGAACGGTAACAGCCGCAAATTCAAACAGAATCAAATAATTGTTTGCATACGTCCCTAAATTGTAGAGGTCTCAATGACTTTCGATTTTGGTAAAGATCGGTTAAGGGGAAGGGGTAGTTTACCTGCAACCTTTTACGTTTTAACAAGAGTAAAGTACTTGAAAATTTATTTAAACTTTTTGAAACAATGGTAATTGTTAAAAATAAAATAATTTTGTTGCCAGGCAATAAAATTATAATTTTTTCATTTTAATGTAATATAATATTTTTCATTTAATACAGCAATAAAAAGGCAGGTAAGACACAGCCTGGCTGTTTGGCTGAAAATGATTTTAAATATAAATCTTAGAATATGGAAGTCATGTATGGTTCTCCATACCGATATTTTTTGTTTCATGAAGTAAACATTGTAGAGCAATCATACAATAAACGCTAAAAATTCCAATCGGATGTGTGTTAAAATTCCCACAAATCTGACACTCGGCTGGATTTTTACAATTTTCCCAAATTTTTAATCCCGTTTTTAGGCCTTGCCGCCAAAAATATTTTACGTTTACAAAACTTAAACACTACATATACATTTTAGTTGAAATCCCCATTAAGTTGATACGCTACATCAATTTTTACGATTCTATCAGCGTTTTTACTTTGCGGAGTACTATACGGAGAAGACGAGAGAGGTCGATAGGGTTCTGATACCTGACGAAAGGTAGAGGCTGGAGTACCTGAGGATGTTGGATATTGTAAGAACGCGGAGGTGAAGAGACTGGCTTGCAATAGGAAGAGCTTCGGGACTTACTCTATGCCAAGGAAGGTCACCAACCCTCAACCTGTTTTTTCGGTAAGTAAGCTGTCAATAATGGACTAATGACAGAGAGAGAGAGAGAGAGAGAGAGAGAGAGAGAGAGAGAGAGAGGGAGAAAATCGAGAATATCGTCAATTTATCCTTGAGATGGCTTGGGGGCGCTGTTACATTTAATATCTGTTTCCTCTTTTCTGAGTTCTCTATCACGGACTAATTGTAAGTCGATCCTTATGGGAAATGTTCCGATGATGACGATAACAACGGCAATGACGAAAATGAAAGCGAAGAAGAAATGCGACAAAATTATTAAGAAGAAAACTAAGATGATAATTATTCCGGTCCCTGTACTGTCCTATGGGTGTAAATTATGGACAACAACCAAGAAACAAAAAAGTAAAACACAGGCCTCAGAAATGGTGTTCTTAAGAGGAGTTAAAAGGTGTTCTAAACTTGACCGTCTAAAGAATGAGGTCATATGATAAGAGTTACAAGTTTTTAACTTGAATTAAAGACTAAAACATTATAAACAACAGCGAAAAGTACACTTAGAAAGAATTTCAGATTTAAGATTGTCCGAACAAGTCTTATAATGTAAACCTGTAGGACACAGGTGTGTGGTTAGACCCAGGAAGAGGCGGCTAAGGGGGAACAGGCAGTATCTTCCCTATGATGTGAAGATGATGGTGATGATGATGACAACTAAGACCATGACGTGTGCGATAGTAGCGAATAAGAAGAAGAAATTATAAACATAGGTGTAATTTGTCGCATTTATGTTTTTGTTCGAATGTCACGTGAAACAACCACTTTACAACTTGCAAAGAAAATCTACACCAAAATTCATACATAGAGTATAACCAGTATACACAGGTCCTATAAATAATACACGTCGCTCTGTATTGTGATAACACCAAGTACAGTAGCGTGCAAATTAATCCGAACACAGGGACATATCTATTTAACGCAGGGAAATTTCAGATTATTTGTTCACGGTGGTAACACTGTTTAACCAAAACATATTCTCTTAGTTGTCTTCATGTTGTTTAGTAGTTTGAGGTTATGTTCTTGGAGTTTTGAGTTTATTGTGTTGTGAATAAAATACTTTGAGTAAGTTTTGTTATTGCTTCTTCTGAAATTAGAATTTTAAAGTTTCTATACTTTGTGTAGTGTAGTGTAGTGCATTTGTAGTAATGGATATAACTCCGAGAAAACGCTCCAGGATTGTTGCTCTTTCTGAGCACACCAATATGACACAGCGTCAAATAGCTGTTGAGTGTGGTGTAGGCCTAGGAACTGTGAATGCTCTTGTAAAGCAGTTCAAAGAAACTGGTTCGGTTTCACCACGAAGAAAGGGAAGTTGTGGCCGAAAAAAGAAAACTACTTCATCACAAGATCGGATGTTGGTGAGAAAAAGTAAATTAACCCTACACTTTCTGCTGTGGATTTGAACCGAGAGTTAGCAGCTGGTGGAACAAATGTTCATGTGACAACAGTTCGACGCAGACTGCTTGCAACTGGACGAAAAGCTCGCCGACCAATTAAAAAACAGTTTTTAACCACCGCAATGTGCAAAAAAAAGGCTAGCGTGGGCCAAAGCACATGCAAACTGAACAATAGAAGACTGGAAAAATGTAATGTTTTCCAATGAGACACATTTTTTTGTTCAAGGAGAAAAAGTGCCTTACGTTAGAAAAGCAGCTAATGAAAAAACGTCACCAGCGCACCTCCAGCGATCTGTTAAGCATCCCGAAAAAAAATGTTTTGGGGTAACTTTACTTCTAAAGGCCCTGGATCATTGGTTCCAGTGAATGGTATGCTAAGAAGTGATGAATACCATCAACATTCTGCAAACAAGAGTCATCACACAACTTCAGGACCTGTTCCCAGAAGGCAACGGAGTGTTCCAGCAAGATTTAGCACAATGCCGTACTGCCAAAAAAGTAAAAGCTTTTTTTCAACAACACAAAATTTCTGTTTTAAATTGGCCCGGCAATTCCCCGGATTTGAATCCAATAGAAAACTTGTGGGCTATCGCAAAGCGGAGAGTGGAAAAAATGAACTTTACCATAAAATGCACCGATTGATGCTGTCAAAGGTATGGTTTCATGATGAAGAAATAAAAAAAATCTGCAACACACTTTTCGAATCGATGGCTCATTAAGAACAAAGGAGGACATATTAGCTACTAGTTATTTTTCTAAATGTACTTATGTGGTTTTGTTTGTGAATAAAGTAGCTTTTTATGGAAAAACGACTGTGTTCGTATTAATTTGCGCGCTACTGTAATAATGCACATAATTATTTTGTAAGCCGGGAATCTGGGTCATTGTGTACCAGTTGTATGTAAAAAGGTCAAACTTGTCATTTGTTACCATGCGCTACACACACACAACTCGGCGGTGGCACACTACGTGCTTCTTGGAGTTGTTAATCACAGGTAGACAGTGTCTGTACTGCACTGTACTGTACTGACTGGTTCTATCTGCTGTCTTGTCAGCTGGGCAGAAACTTGAATCCTTATTACTATATTCTGCCGAGAGATAGCGCACGATGAAACGTAAAGAATCGTACGTGCGACATGACTCAGCTACTGGCATATTTTTACACAACAACTTGCTACAATATTTAATGGACTCGTTAAACAGAAATCTAAGAAAAATGGTAACAAACACGATACAGATGTGACGGATGGATGAACCTATACGTCATCAACTAAGTTTTTTTTTTATACGAGTAATTAATTTAAACACGAAAACCGGTATCCCTTCTACATTATTATAAATCGAGTCATCAGCAAATTAAATGAAAGGAAAGAAACGCCAAAATTGAAGAAAAGAGGCTGCCGTAGGTAGCGCTGTCCGTCTTGTTGTTGGCGACGGGATAGTTTTCCGAAAGATCTATGCTGTGTGTGTGTGTGGTGAGATGTGTTCGAATAATGTGTGCGATTTGAATTGTGTCTGTTCGTTTAGGATGTCGTTTTTATTTGTTTTTGTGTGTTTGTATATTTCTAATTGTTCTAGAGTGTCTAGTTTTCGGCCTTTTGTGTGTACGTCTAGAATGTTCATGTTATTGTCGATGTTTTTATATGTGTGGTTTGCTTCAATGAGGTGGTTTGCAAAGGTGGATTCTGTAGTGGTGTGGAGTGCCTTTTTGTGTTCAATGTATCTCTGTTTGAAGCTATGTCCTGTCTGGGCTATGTAAAAGGTGAAAGCCGGTTTAGGCTGTAAGGTAAATCTTTACGATTTTACTTATAAAAAACTTAGTGTTCCGAGTCGTCAAACATTAGTGATATTTAGTTAAGTAACGGACACGTCATGGACAACGAAATCCATGAAGAAAAGAATTGGTAAGTGGGAAGTAAGATGAATTATAAAGTTCCAAGGCAAAAGAAGAAAAAGGTGCTCATAAGGTTTCAGAGCGCTAGCAGCATGGACGGCAAAAACAACGTGTCAGGAAGAAAATTTTAACTACAGCAATCCCCGGTTATAACGGTCCTCGATTATAACTCGCAGCTTAGAGAAACGTGGAATGTAGAAAAATCAAAGACAAACAGGCTCAAGAATGAGGATTAGCAACGCTGGACATTATGAGCGAAGTAAAAGGCCACTTAAACTTTAGCACTGAGTATGTCCAGCAAACAGTACTAGCACTGAAAACGTATCATCCTACTGTAATCACTTTCGACACCTTCGTGAGTTACTGATTACACAAATTAACTCTGATCAATCTGAAACAAAAATTAGTCACTTTTTTAAGCCAGCAAATATGGATTCTGCCATAGGACCATCTTGTTTTTGAAAAGAAAGAAAGAATTTCGACGAAACCAAAACATCGAAGCATGATAATCTTTTTAATATTTACTATATAATACAAATATTTACTATATAACAAATATATTTACTATATAACAAACATTATCATGTTAAAACGACAGAGACCGAATATTTCTAGACTGTGGGGAATCGAAAGTGTGGAAGCGTTACATTTTTCGATGGCGTTACATTTTTGTGGAATGACCCCCAGCGTAAAAACATTATCATGTTAAAAGAAAGACAGTGTACAAAGTTTTTACTATAATTATGAGTATTTGTGTAAAATATAAACTGATCTTTACAACAGACTGAGCTTTTGTTGGAATTTCTATCTGCAGGCTGTTAAGCAGTAGTCAACTGCTTCTATTCAAAATAGACGTTTCAGCCCCACCATCTTCTATGTAAAAACGATTACCAAATTCTCACTGTGGTCACCAGTTCACCCCGTGAATTATACCAAATTGATAATTTGTACCTATTCTTTGAGGATGTAGAAACTATATATAAAATTTACTGAATTATCATCTTTGAGGTGGGCCGGACATTCTATAAGGATGACGAAGGATGAAACACCGAGGAAAGTTTTCACTCGGTAATGCAGCTGGACGGAAGAAGAAAGAGAGGCCGGCCAAAGCTGCGATGGATTGATAATGTGAGCGATGATGACAAACTATTTGGACTGAGGGACTGGAGAGCGATCGCGTCAGATTGGGACCGTTGGAGGAGGTCAAAACTTAGCAGTGAGTTGTAGCCCCAAGCATCATGATGACCACTCCAACTTGTCCTCTATATAAATAAATCTTCTTCTTCTTCTTTAACTTCCTTGTTAGGACTCCGTCCTGTTCTATAACAACGACCCTACATGCTGTCACTCCACCTCTTCCTTGACCGGCCAATCCTGCTCTTGGTGTTTGGTTGGGTATCTCTTCCCTTTTTCACTAGCCTTGTGTCATCCTTTTCTTGATATGTGTTCATTCCATATGCTTGTTGTTTCCAAGGAAATCCAAGAAATTATGTCTGTTACATTACACGTTTCTCTTATACTATTGTTTGGCAACCTGTCGCACCTTGTCTTTCCTAGTACCCTCCGTAACATAGTCATTTCTGTAGTTTGTCCTTTTCTTTGACTTGTCGCTGTATCTGGCTTGGTTTCTGAAGCATAGGGTATTACTGGACGTATTTGCGCTTTTTAAACACTAATATTTGCTTCTTGTGTGAGGTATTTATTATTCCATAGCCTATAAGGTTATTCATGAATCCAAAACTTCTTCTTGCTTTCATCAATTGATGTTCTATTTCTTCATCCCTGCTATTCTTATTTGTAAACCTTGCTCCTAAGTAGTAGGCCTATATCTGCATTATTGTTCTATTATTGTGTCATTTATCACAAGTTTACACCTTAATGGGTCATGTGAAATTGTAACTGATTTTGTTTTCCCTTCATGTTAACTATAGCAACAGCTATAGCTTAGCTTTTGTTTGGTTTTGTTTAGGTATGCTAGCATGCTTTGTTAAAATTATACGCAAGTCTTTGTAAATCATTTTTATTTTCCGCTGTTAGTATAACGTCGTTTGCATAACATATATTAAACACACTTCTACCCATAGTATATATTCACTTATGCTTTACCTGTTTAATAATTTAATCTGTAAATACATTGAAGAGTATGGGACTTGGGGAATCCCCCTGCCTAATCCCTACAAATAATGGATCATTACAAGACCTTCCATTTCTAAATCCATGCTGTTCTTCTTCAAAGTTTATATGTTGTAATAGCTTGAGCTGCAAAACCCTTGTCACTACCTTATTGTCGTGTTTAGTAAGGTGATCACTCTATAGTTACAGTATAAATAAATCGTACGTTTATATATTTGCACTGTTTTTTCACGACAGCTGTAATACATGGACATATTACACCATACTAACGCCTGACATTGCCTTTGCACGTGGCACGTGTATAAATCATAGACACACGTGACCGTACAAAGAAACGTGCGCGAGCGACAGTGACACAGTGGCAACGATCATTTAAATATGATAAATTGATTTTCATTTCCCTCTGACAGGTGGACTATAATATAGTAAATTAATCATACATAAATTAATTTACACGGCAACAATAATTTATTGAATACTAATTTTATTCCATTAATTTGTTTTAAAGTGTGTATGTGAGTAACACCTTCAAGTCCAAACAAGATACAAGAGATTAGGTAGCGTGAGACGAGAGAACACTGACGTGAAGATACCAAGAACAATCGCGCGCCCGTGGATGTGCACACGTGTGGTGACACCCATGCCGACCGAGTTACGTAACCGCATCGATCGTTTACGTAACAACCATCGCATTCACGTTACCCAACTACAAGCGAATAGACGTGTGTGTGTGTGTGTGTGTGTGTGTGTGTGTGTGTGTACTGTCACTGATATCTGTCTGGAGTTCAATAATGCCGTTATCTGAACTCCCGATCGGACGTTGTATTGCTTCCATCAGAATAATGCTACGTGCAATTAGCTACGACCATTAACACAACGTATTGGTCACGACGAAAGCAGCTGAGAATAAACTGAATTGGGGGGGGGGGGGAGCTTAACAACTAACGACAGCAAGTGAAAAACAGTAGCTTATGTACGGAAAACATAGGGACGTTCCTATTCCTGTTCCCCCCTCCCACCCATAAATTTCATGTATTTAAATATACTTTCGTCTATGTAACTCTACCGTAAGGGGTCTGGCAATCACTATTGTCCTACACTTAGGAGAAGAAGAGGGGTGGAGGAATAGAGGAGGAAGAGGACGAGGAGGAGGAGAAAAACAACAAGAGAATAAGAGGAAGGAAAAGAAGAAGAAGATTGAACAACAACAACAACACAACAGCAACAAAAAAAAAAAAACAGGAGAAAAGTTCACAAATAAAATTTCGAAACGAGCTTGTTCATGTGGGTTTTGTACGTGTATTCAGTGTGTGTGTGTGTGTGTGCGCGCGCGCGTGCGCGCGCGTGCGTGTGTGTGTGTTACATTTCCATAGTTGGCAAGTTTATTTATTTATTTTTTGTTATGTAAATACTTTAGTATGTTTTGACTTTCAGTCTTGTTTCATTTTTTATTTGTGATGGTTTAACGTTTCTTTTGCCTACAGATTTGATGGGTAGCCGAAACGTCGCTTTACAAAAATACAGTAATGGAATGAAGTCCATCCTTCAAATACAGTAATGGAATGAAGTCCATCCTTCAAATACAGTAATGGAAGAAGTCCATCCTTCAAATACAGTAATGGAAGAAGTCCATCCTTCAAATACAGTAATGGAAGAAGTCCATCCTTCAAATACAGTAATGGAAGAAGTCCATCCTTCAAATAGGCTTAATATAAATAACCCAACACTGACATCTTTTAAAGAAATTAGAAAAGGAAATGATATAAGTCGTGGATTATTATGGTAGTGATAACCATGAAGTCGAGCAGCAGCAGCAGCAGCAGCAGCAGCAGTAGTAGTAGTAGTAGTAGTAGTAGTCCAAAAGCGAGAGATATTTAATTGTGGAATAAAAAGAGCACATTTTCTTGAAGAGGAGTTGTAAAACAACCCTGTTTCGATGTTGTGATGTTAGCTGTTACGTCAGTCATACATTTTCTTTGGTCCATTTTCTTTGAAGTCGACGCGAATCAAATTGGGTAAGTACCTAACCATTTTACTTGACCTACAGGATCGTGAGACATTTCGGTCAATGGAACACCAGCACATTTATACAGAATACGGTATGTACTTAGCGAGATGTTCACACGTAAATGGATTGGAAGAAGTTCCGCCCAGTTACCAGCACCTCTAAAGTGGAGACTCCTGACATTCTCTGATAATGTATTGTGGACAGTGGTGTAACTACGAGGGGGGTAAGGGGATTAATTACGGGATCCAGAGATATCAAAATGTCACCGAAATTACTTAATCACTAAACGTAGGCTTATTTCTACGGCAGTGCTGAGCATTAAAGGAAGGCTTGTAAAAAATTTTAGAAATAAAAGGAATACAATATTTGTAAATTATTAAAATAAATTTTTCTTACCAATGACAATCGCTCAACATTTGGTAAATAACGTACGTACTTGCAGCATTAAACAGAAACAATTACGCCGCGCCAGAAAACAAAGACAGTAACTACTAATGTAGCTTTTAAAATGTATTAAAATGTCCTTTCTTTTAATGCGACACGAGACAACGTGGTGTTGTTTGCCGAGGATGAAAAGAAACAATTACGCTCGCGCCATAAAACAAAGGCAGTAACTACTAATGTAGCTTTTAAAATGTATTAAAATGTCCTTTATTTAATACGACATGAGACAAAGTGGTGTTGTTTGCCGAGGATGAAAAGGAACAATTACGCTTGCGCCATAAAACAAAGGCAGTAACTACTAATGTAGCTTTTAAAATGTATTAAAATGCCCTTTATTTAATACGACACGAGACAACATGGTGTTGTTTGCCGAGGATGAAAAGAAACAATTACGCTCGCGCCATAAAACAAAGGCAGTAACTACTAATGTAGCTTTTAAAATGTATTAAAATGTCCTTCATTTAATACGACACGAGACAACGTGGTGTTGTTTGCCGAGGATGAAAAGAAACAATTACGCTCGCGCCATAAAACAAAGGCAGTAACTACTAATGTAGCTTTTAAAATGTATTAAAATGTCCTTTCTTTTAATGCGACACGAGACAACGTGGTGTTGTTTGCCGAGGATGAAAAGGAACAATTACGCTCGCGCCATAAAACAAAGGCAGTAACTACTAATGTAGCTTTTAAAATGTATTAAAATGTCCTTTATTTAATACGACACGAGACAACATGGTGTTGTTTGCCGAGGATGAAAAGAAACAATTACGCTCGCGGCAGAAAACAAAGGCAGTAACTACTAATGTAGCTTTTAAAATGCATTAAAATGTCCTTTCTTTTAATGCGACACGAGACAACGTGGTGTTGTTTGCCGAGGATGGAAACGCATTAAAGGATTCTGATGGATTGTAATAGAACTTGTGAAGAATTCGGAATGAAGATCTCTGTAAAGAACACAAAGAGCATGGTCACAACCCATATGAGCAGTTCCGCACAGATTAAAATAACGAATGAGGAAATTGGGAAATTGAACATGTGAATGTTCTTAAATACATGGGATGCTTGGTTAGAAAGACAATGCGTTGTAGTCAGTAGGTGAAACGCAGAATTGCCTTAGCTAAGGAAGCCCTTAATATAATGACAAGTTTATTGTGCGGGCCACTAGACATAAAGATGAGAGGAAACGGATCGTGCTCCTCTATATACAGGGTGTCCCGGGAGGAGAGGGAAATAATTTGAGAAATGGTTCTATAGTGAAAAAGAAGAAAAAAAGTTCATATAAACATATGTCCGGAAACGCTTTGTAAGCGAGTTACGGCTAGCGAAAGATTTTGCCTGGGTTTCGGTAAACGAAGACTTTCTGAAATTCTGAGAAGGTAAATTAAGGGGCGAATTCTGTTGTTTCTTATGGTTTTTGACCTGAAAAATCGAATAAAACATGTCGCAGAACTGTATCTCCCATAACTTTTATGATATCCGACGTAAAACAGAAAAATCTTTGCCTAAAAACGTATTGTATTGTTTTTAACCAAAATTGGAATTATTTGTTGATTTTTATTGACTTTATTTACACCATTTTTGGTGTAAAAAACGTTTTTTTAGGTTAGAAGTACAATAACTTTGTTAAATGATTAATAAATGCATAAAAGTAAAAAACAGAACTTGTAAAGAATTTAATTCTGAGAAAATGGTGTAAATAAAGTCAATAAAAATCAACAAATAATTCCAATTTTGGTTAAAAACAATACAATACGTTTTTAGGCAAAGATTTTTGTTTTACGTCGGATATCATGAACGTTATGGGAGATACAGTTCTGCGACCTATTTTATTCGATTTTTCAGGTCAAAAACCATAAGAAACAACAGAATTCGCCCCTTAAATTACCTTCCCAGAATTTCAGAAAGTCTTCATTTACCGAAACCCGGGCGAAATCTTTCGCTAGCCGTAACTCGCTTACAAAGCGTTTCCGGACATATGTTTATATGAACTTTTTTTCTTCTTTTACACTATAAAACCATTTCTCAAATTATTTCCCTCTCCTCCCGGGACACCCTGTAAATATATATAACGGATCTTTACAGCTGTCGCCGTTTCTCCGTCCCCAACTTCCATTGTAACCTATCATAGCATGTAAGTTTTTCTAAATTTCTTGCAACCATTGCTTCCGCTACGTCATCTCGCCAACTCCTCCGTGGACGTCCTCTTTTCCTCCTCACCGGTGGTATCCATTCCAGTATTTTGCGGGGCCATCTGTCATCTTCCAATCTCTTCACATGCCCAAAACAAGTCAATTGTCTCCTTTCTATTTCATCTATTATTGTCCTGTCAATATTCATCTCGGCTTTAATAGTCTCATTTCTAACCCTGTCTAATTTTGATCTTCTACAACTCCTCCTGAAGAAGTCCATTTACGCTGCCTCCTCTACGGGGCACAAACTTGGACAATGAAGAAGAAAGAGGAGAGGAGGAGACATTCGAGATCCGCACACGAAGAAGTATGGCAGAGACTTCCTGGGGACACTGAGTGACGAACGAGGAGGTGCTTGGAAGAGTTGGAGAGAAAAAGAGATTGTGGGATATGATAAACGGCATGAAGAGAAATTGGTTGGGACATTCTATGCGGCAAACACTGGGTAATGTGATGATAGAAACGCTGGAGAGGCTTACAAATGGTAAGCGGAATGGAAGTGGAAGTAGATCTTCAATTATACTTTCTGATAAATAAAAGAATTTTCATAAACACTCCACGTGTTCAATCTATTGCGAAGTCCATTACGACCGGAGTCAACATTATTAATTGGAAACCACCGGGCTGTTGGGCGGTCGTCGATTGCTTACATCTTTCCAAACATTTCGACCACCCATCGGGGGCCTTCTTCAGTAAGAACGCGTTGAACAGAGGAAGGCAGGAAGACCAGATGATAGACGATATAAAGATGCGATATCAGGAAATGAAGAGACTAGGCCAGGACAGGAAACCATGGTGGGAGCATGCTCTGTAAGACCCACACTCGGGCAGAAAATACATCATGATGATCATCTTCACAACACGATATAGGCAAGGTCGGTCTCGGTCAGTTGCGACGAAACAACGTTTTTACCTGTTCTCACGCGGTCAATTGCGCCCCCCACACTTTCACTTACTAACCAAATCTGTCATTTAAAACGTTCCTATTCTGAACTTCGATGAGATTTCAATTCTGCAACTTTTCATTTGTGCAAGTAACCTCTTCCTTCCAATATTTTTGTTAGGTTAGGTTAGGTCAGGTTAGGTTAGGTTATATTAATTTAGGTTAGGTTAGGTTAGATTAGGTTAGGTCAGGTTAGGTTATGTTAGGTCAGGTTAGTTTAAGTTAGGATAGGTTACGTTATGTTAGATTAGGCTAGGAATTAATAAAATTTTAATGGTAATTTCCGTAATGTTATCATTATTTTTATAAGATGAAAATGCTTTTTATCGCAATTGGAATTAATAAAATTTTAATAGTAATTTCTGTATTATTATTTTTATAACATGAAAATGCTTTTGATCGCAATTGACAGGGGTTCAAATTTCCAACTCGGTCGCAACTTACCGGGTTTTATATGGCAAGGTTAGGTTAGGTTAGGTTAGGTTAGGTTATATTAATTTAGGTTAGGTTAGGTTAGATTAGGTTAGGTCAGGTTAGGTTATGTTAGGTCAGGTTAGGTTAAGTTAGGATAGGTTACGTTATGTTAGATTAGGCTAGGAATTAATAAAATTTTAATGGTAATTTCTGTAATGTTATCATTATTTTTATAAGATGAAAATGCTTTTTATCGCAATTGGAATTAATAAAATTTTAATAGTAATTTCTGTATTATTATTTTTATAACATGAAAATGCTTTTGATCGCAATTGACAGGGGTTCTAATTTCCAACTCGGTCGCAACTTACCGGGTTTTATATGGCAAGGTTAGGTTAGGTTAGGTTAGGTTAGGTTATATTAATTTAGGTTAGGTTAGGTTAGATTAGGTTAGGTCAGGTTAGGTTATGTTAGGTCAGGTTAGGTTAAGTTAGGATAGGTTACGTTATGTTAGATTAGGCTAGGAATTAATAAAATTTTAATGGTAATTTCTGTATTGTTATCATTATTTTTATAAGATGAAAATGCTTTTTATCGCAATTGGAATTAATAAAATTTTAATAGTAATTTCTGTATTATTATTTTTATAACATGAAAATTCTTTTGATCGCAATTGACAGGGGTTCAAATTTCCAACTCGGTCGCAACTTACCGGGTTTTATATGGCAAGGTGCTGCCTGTTCCGCCTTCAACGAGCCTCCAGCCACCTCTTCCTGGTTCTACCCACACACCCGTGTCCTACAGGTTTGTACTGCGTGGCACAGTGCCACATCCTACAAGAGGTGACCCTGTTGATTCAGGCCCCGTTGATTTATAGACCGGAAGGTCGATAAATATTGCTGGTGGAGGGCAGCAGTAACCACCACTACCAAGTTACGACGTAAGGGAAATGATCCTGGACCGGCTTATCTTTGGAATATTACACGCGGGAATCTAGTTGGATTTAGACGGCAGTAATACTAGGATTGTTAAATGACTATATTTTACTGCTGCCTTGCAGTTTGCTGTTAGAGCGTCAAAGGCTAGGGGAAGACAACCCTGAATAAAAATTACCGGAAGTAAATTCAAATCAATTACAATTCAAATCAAACACACTATTTGACACAGTAATAAACAACACCTACAACAATTCAAACTCCAGCGCCAATCCCCTCCACCTCCACCCACACACAACCTGTTAACTAAAAACCGCTATACATAAAAATACCGACAGTTTGCACATTCCGTATCCAAACTCACTGACGAAGGAGCACACTACTCCGAAACGACGTACGAGTAAATACAACAAGTAAGTTCACAGTGAAAGTACCAACAATACTAATAATCAATAGACACCTTTATTTTTATAGGTAGCTTTATGTTTCGTGGAGCAGGCTCGGCAAGCAACACCATCAGACATCTTAATTTTAAAGAGATTGCGCGACAATTCAGCGCTTAAACGCTGTGAAGAATCTGTTCAGAAAAAAGTTAAGGGTATTTTTTAAAGTAAAACTATGTAACTGTGAACATAGATTACAATGTATTGCATGTTTGTAATTAAAACTTTTATAATTAAATATGGGTTTACCGATAATTATGTGTTTTTTTTTTTGCCTTAATAAACGAAAACAGACTCCATGGATTATCCGACAAATGCGTTATCCGAAATGGCTCCGCCCCTTTTAGTTCTCTTAAAAAGGGTTCTACTGTATACTATTAAATATAATTTAATTATTAGCTATTATAGTATTAAATTAGATACAACGATAATTAGTATGGACTCTACTGCAATAATAAAATAGTTAATTCCTTATGTATGTATAAAATTGCATGCGTTTTCCTATATATTATTGTTCATAATGTCTAATTGATCTGTTATGTAATTTTTAGTAAATATTAATCATATGTTAAATTACTACAAGTTTGTTACGTAAATTACTGTAATAAAAAATTGTAACAACATATGCAAAGAAAAGAAAACCTGTTGAAATGTTGCGACATAACGCAAATCAAAGTGAAGGTAATAGGTGCGGGCGCGCGCGCAAGCGCGCGTACAAGCCTCCGCACTCATTTTGTACCCACGTAAACCAATTAAGCATGATGTTTATTACTTATGCAGGTTATTCTGGTGAGTGTTCTCAACGACGAATGAATTGGCAACAATAATTACTACAAACGTATCGTTTTAAATAAACTATTATGCTTATTTTAATTTTAAATGAGCTAAATAATACTGACAGCAAAAAAATATATTGACCTAGTCATCCTGGAGCTAGATAACGGAAGCGTTGAAAGGTGCCCTACTAATTGCTTGCAGAGATAAACGATCTGATAATGTGATCGATTCCAAGGTCAGGGCTGAAGATTTTGTGTTATTCAATGCCTTTTGCATTCCGCGTCATTACCTTCGACACGCGTATCACGACAAATTAATTCTATTGACTTTCCATCTTAACAGTAATTTATGTACATAAATATATGAATTGCGATCGTATGTGTGTGGCATTGGCCATTACCTTGCTACAACGGATAAACGCATAATTGTCAGTGTGAGATGGATGTTTACATGATGCAGTAGCAGTGAGTACGTTTAATTCCTAGACGAAAGTCGTGACTTCGAATCCATCTCACGCGGTAGCAACATCCAACCACGCTTTAGACTATCCACCGTATCCAAGGTTGGGGGAATTAGAGGTGGTTTGGGGATACTGATAATCAGAGATGGGGCCATTATGGTCATTATTTTATGTGATTTCATCCTTTGTAGGCTTAGTTTCAAGGTTTTCAAGTCAACGATTTGTTTATTATTAGTTTCATAGTCCACTGTTTTTAACACAATTTTAACAGTTCGTGAAATTTTAACACAGATTTGAAATTCGTGCTGTGATTAAATATTTTTTTGAAAGGGTTAACAGAAACCGCTATAAAAAAGGAGGTGGGTGCAACGTTGGGGGACCCTTCGCGCTGGGTTTTTGAATTTAAAATGGATCGGACAAGCACTACTGACGACCCATGTGTTGGGCGTACCATTAAAGTGACTACACCAGAAAAAAATAGAAAAAAAATACAGAAAATTGTTTTGGCAGAACGTAGAATAGAAGTGTGTGAGATGGCAGAGACTGTTGGTGTGTCAACGGAACATTGTCGAAAGGATGTTTCAAGCGATTGTTTGGCACTTTATAGGCCTACGTGCAGTCCAACTGAATTTTTGCACCGATTCATAACTGTTTATAAGTCTTGGGTCCAATCCGGTGACAAAGGAAATATATCCACTTCGCCAATGCTCCCTACATCTTCCTATATTTCTTTGTCCAACAGGCCTGTATTCCCAACCTTCCTTAGGGAACCTGCTGTCTGACATCCTGTTCAGATGAGCAGTCCATCTCCCTTTATTTCTCGCAGTGCAGTTCTTGACACTAACAATTTTGGGTATGCCTACGTGTGCAGTCTCTAACAAATCATAAGATCTCATCTCCGATGCCTACTTCTTAATTAGATGTTTTTTCACCGGACCCCGAGTTTTGGAACAATACAACAACACCGACACAGCCATTACCTTATAAAATTTTAACAGAGTCTCTTTCCTGGTTTTTCCTTTATTATTTTTCATGAATCCGAAATTTCTAAAAAGATGTAAGTCACATTGAAGCTGTAAATTACAGCAGGTATAATAAACGGCAGAATTACAATCGGTGTAATACAGAAAATGTAATTTTTTTATGTTCTATATTATTACGTTTACAGAAATTATTTTTATTTATTTTCTGTATTATTATTATATTTTCTGTAAGCTCGAGAATGGAACACATAGATTCAGTAGATGCTACCGAATACAAAGGTAAAATAGCCTACACAAAATTTTTAAATGTATACGTAAATAAAACGAAATTTAGGAACACCAGGCGTAAAATAAAAACAAATTGAAACAGTGAGATATACATAATCTTTGAATAAAAGAGGACGAGAAGAAGAAGAAGAAGAAGACACAAACGTGAAAAACAATAATTTATACGTAGATTTAATCATACATATCTTTGTTAAGAAACTACGGCGTCATTTAGTGCTTTCTGTACAAATGTGAATCACATCCCGTATAAATCGTGGATTGTGCAAAGAGGATCGCGGGATCGTTACAAAACATCGTACACCACTTTGAGCACGTAGGTTGGTGTAGCAGGGATTCGAGTGCGTGCCATTGAAACGATTATTTAACATTCTTCGTATTGTTTAAAGGTTGTTTAAGACCTGAAGATGTCAGTAATGACGAAAAGCTTAGTCGAACAATAGAAAATTATAGCAGTTAGCAAATTCATAAAAGAAATAGATTATTTAACACTTACTTGTAAAAGTTTCGAGATATTATAAAATTAGTACGATGACTGTGTTTCGAAAGATTGTTTTGAAACGAGTGTATAAGAATACTGCCAGTCATTTTTGGTGAGCCACTCTGACCGAATTATCGGTTACACTAATGTACTGCTTGCGGTATCTGTACATTAGAAGGCGCTTCGCATTAAGCGGATCGTGATTTAAAATTGTCACGGTCCACTGTGCTCGCGTACCTGATATCACGCCTGACGTTTCGTTTAATTTGCGCTTCATTGTCTTCAGCGAGTTGACTTGTACCACTCCACAGACACACAAAAATGAAAATCATCCTTTTGAAGAAAATCTTCATTTTTTTATTCGTTGTCGCCATTCTTTGTATACGGTCTTGAAAAATCCTCGGACCTTTAATGAAGCTTCACGTAAGGCGAAACGAATGAATACCAATATGCCATATTCTAAACGAACACCATGTGTTTTTACACTCAAATTTTTCCCGCTTTACAAACCTTTTGTGAAAACTACTAAAGACACTGTTTTGAGACCTGTTTTATTTAATTTTTCATATCGACTTACAACAAAAACACTAATTCTCCCGGTAATTAGTGTCGCAAGAATTTTAGCAAAGCCCCTCATTTTTCTGTTAGAGATGAATCGGGGCAAACTTTCTTTCAAACCGTAATTCAAAAACTATTCGTTTCCAGAGAAGTGTTTATAGAAACGTTTTTGCGTATAATAACAGCTCCTGAAATTGTGCCATGCAATTTAGTATAACCCTGAATAAATTGTAAGTGTATAATTATCATACTTTTAAATTTAAATTTAGTTTGCTTAGATACCCTATAAAATGTAAACTTTTAGATTTATCGTGTGGCTGGCGCATCGCTTTTTGAGTAATAAAAAGGACGATTCTATTAACTGTTTATGTCATCGGTTGCTATGGAAACGCGGTTAAAAATATAACACCAATAAAATTTCCTCCAGAATGTATTTAGCGTAGCAAACGTATCTGTATGTATGCACGAGTTTAATCAAGTGTCATAGAATCGATTAGGTCTAGAAGCTTTTAAGTGATTACACGAAGTAAGGTTAGCATTTGACTATCGGTAGTCACACGTTTGAACAAAATTACACAAAATGTAAGTACGTAAATTATTGACAAGGCTGGTTTAGATTTTAAAAGTGAGGAGTCTAGTGTTTTGTTGGCTTTGATTACGTGTAGTCTTTACTGCCTTTGTGATATTATCGTAACAAGTAATTATTCTTTAGAGTTGAATGTTCCTTTATCGTGTCCTCTGTGGCAGCAATGTTACACAGTATACTGTGGGTATACCGCATTCGCAAAGAGAATGATAAGCGGATATATTATACTACTGTTAAGATTCTAATAATCTGTAGCTCGGAAGTATGGCTGCTCAATGATAAGGCGAAAAAATGTTGGAGGAAACGCAACCTCACCTTTGGAGGACGACGGAGGAAGTCATTTGTGAGACTTCCAATCGTTTTAAAAATAGAGCAAGAAGCTGGAATTTCCTTGTACGTCAAGGTCTCACTTCCGTGGACCCTTTTGTTTACATCTTGGACAACCAATTTACGCCACGACCCGACGCACTCAACGCGCGCGCGCACGCACACACACACACATTTCGCTATACTTGACGTGTTTTCTTCAGGTATTTCCGCCGCGAATATAAACAATAATAAAATACAAAAATAAATTATCGTTCACTTATTTTTCCACACATTTTCCTCTTATGGTTAGTTGTCGCCAACACGCAAGTGGAATCTTGCAATAAACTTCTTTTTTGTAATTCATTATCAGAAGTTTAATTAACAAAGTTGTGTTAGTGGTTATAATCACAAACAGAAATATCACTATTGCACACCACTATAGAAAAATTATTCCGATTAGCGCTTTCAAGCTTCTCAGCTCATCGCCAGATCGGAAATCAGCTGATGACGATGAGCTGAGAAGCTTGAAAGCGCTAATCGGAATAGTTTTTCTATAGTGGTGTACAACAATGATAATTCTGTTTGTAATTCATTATCACTGTCAGTTTTCCATAGCATTGTTATGTTGTTTAGCACAGCATAGTTTATTGTTTCAACCGTACTATTTTTTAAGTTTTGTTTAACTTCAGGCTTCTCTTGAATATAAATTCAAGAGAATATGTGTGGCAACAAAAGAACAGCAACAGTAAAGATCTGATGAAATGAAAAAAATCTGGAAATATCATCATCATCTTCTACAAGGATTAAACCAAAAATTCAGCCCTTTTTCGGACGCCTCACATCTCCCGTCCTTTCCGCTTATTATTGAATGCTTGGAGATGCGACGGCCATCCAGTCGGTTAAGATGTTCCAAACACTGTAGCCGATACTGAGCGACCCTATCCGAGTATACTCACAGATGTTCCAAACACTGTAGCCGATACTGAGCGACCCTATCCGAGTATACTCACAGATGTTCCAAACACTGTAGCCGATACTGAGCGACCCTATCCGAGTATACTCGCAGATGTTCCAAACACTGTAGCCGATACTGAGCGACCCTATCGAGTATACTCACAGATGTTCCAAACACTGTAGCCGATACTGAGCGACCCTATCGAGTATACTCGCAATGTTATTAAAATTAATTTCCGGGCTGTTTGGCTGTGGTCCAATTGTTTCTTACTAAAACACAGACGTTTCGACAGTCGATGGTAAAACAATCAATGGCACCCGATGGTACTGTTGAAACGTCTGTTTTTTTTTTTAATAAGAAACAATTGGACCACGGCCAAACAGCCCGGAAATTGATTTTAATAACATTGGGTAAAGTGAATAAAGTTGAGTAACTTCTCTGAGAATTTACTCGGTAGTTTGAGGAAATTCACAAATCCGAGTGTTCTCAAAGCGTTAAGTAAGTGCTCAGTACATCAGAGTACTACAATCCGGAAAATCTTGAGTATTTTATCAGCAAGTTGTTACTCGTTTGCAAAATGTTGAGAATTTACTCATATTCCTGTTGAAACTACTACTAATAATTATAAAACTTTCAATTTTTTGTGTGCGTTAATTATTTAAAAATGTCATCAAGCGATGATAAAGTGTCGGTGCATATTTCCACCTTTTTCGCGGCGAAAGAGCGCCATCACGAGTTTCATAGTTTCATAGCAGGAACTCATTTGTTAAAATATTTACACTGTCATCAGGAAAACGTAAAAGATTTTTGTGGTTGTCCATTTCCTTTCTTACTGAGTAAACCTTCACGCTACGAACGTTCATGTACGTCGCCGTAGTCCAGACGAACTAAAAGTGAGCATGGTTTGTACCAGACTCAAACAATTCTAAGTTGTTACTCAAGCTTGTACTTGTTACTCGTCTTTATTCACATTAAAAGTGAGAATAAACTCAATCTGCCGGGAAAACTGAGATTATTCTCCCCTGAGTCGATACTTACTATTTTATTCACTTAAAAACGAGTATTTACTTAAAAATTACTTTAAACGAGCATTTACTCAGTTTTATTCACTTTACCCATTGACTCCGGGCGTGTAAGTTAACGAAGTATTATACTCACAATATTCATTTTCCTGCCGTATATCTTCATTTCTTCTACGATCTTGAAGAAATCCTGCGACGTGACTAAACATATCATTTCGGTCGTTTGAACAAGACTAACCTGGTAATTCGTTAAAGTCCAATTCTCAGACCCATAGAGAAGTGTGAGGAGGGCGATCACCTTGTAGATCTTTAGGCGTGTTCTTTAGTAGCTGATATTAGGTCCTGCACATATCGTCACACTTTTGTTGCTTATTCAAGACGTCTTTATTTGTAATACAAGACAAAACTACAGCCCAGATATTCAAAATTACTAACCTGTTCCAGAACACTACCATCTACAACAATTTTTGCTCGTATGGGACCAGCTCCACGAAAAGCCCTTACCCCCCCCCACCCTTAAATCACCTTAGTTTTGAAACGTGGAAATATGTATTCTGAACTTCTTGCAGATTCTAAGTAGATCCTTGCGCATATAAGTATCAGACAAAATAATATTGAAAACGGAACCGAAGAGCCTTTGTATAGCTTCCAGGAATTAAAATTTCAACACACGGATTTCAAACTTTGTTTGCCAATGTAACCTTTTGTAAAATATATGAAATGATTTGTAATGAAATGCTTCGTCAAGATAACAAGGATTGCATGAACTGCGCGAGAGACACGAGTCTCGACTTTGAAGGAATTTGTGCCAACTATAAGAAACGTTTACTGGCGAAGACGGCTATTCAGCTCTGTAGACGAATCAATCTGCGACATGGTACAAAGAAACTATCCAAGTCACACCACTGCAAGGATTTAACGGACATAGCCTTCATTAATACTAACAGGATTAAAAACGACTCATAAGTTAACAAATGATTTTTGAGCTGTAGGCAACTCATAACGTTTAAACAGCGACAGCTAACTTTAAAATTCAGTTTTTAAGTTCTAAAACTTTATTTTTAAACACGATCAAAACCAAAGTCGTGTGGTGTAGCGAGCGAGCCAAATAGACTCTAAAACATGCATTCTATAAACAGCTATAAACACACTCTCATAGAATTATACACAAGTGTCTGCGCGCTCCTACGTTTCCATGCGCGCGCTTGTGCGATAATTTATATAATTACGCAATACTTTCAGTGCTTTGAACTGAATAATATAACATCACGATATAGTGGTGCAAGCGTCACAAAGGCTGCATTAGTTATAAAATGCATTCACAAATTAGTCGGGTTATTACTGTACCGTGTATTAGATTAAAACTCTCGCTCGACACTGTTCATAGTTCACAAGGAAGTGCTTCTTATTACCATTAGCAACGTAGAGTCGCTTTTGCTATAATTTTTACATTAGCAATAGCTACAGAATGCTGACACGACTTGCTAATAACTATAGAGCATTTATCGTCTAATAGTATTGTACAGAAAATCGGATTTTAAAATACTGCTCTGATTAAAAACTACGAACCCGCCAAAGCCTGTCCCCAGCCAGGTTGCAAAAGGGTGAGGGGGAGGAGTAACAACCTCGTCAAAAAACCAGGGTTCATCTGGCCTGGATGATAGTACCCCTCTAAGGGCCCCTGCCAGGGTTACGGTGAAGCTACTGCCTTGCAGTCCGGCGTTGGTTCGTCAAAGGCTGGAGGAAGAAAACCTTGATTAAAAATTACAAAATCAGGCACATTGGGAAGCCTTATGGTGGCAGCCCCATCACGAACTACCTACATGGAGGCTGATAGGAAAACTACGCCTACTCGTAATCTTCACACTAACGAGATAGAGGCAGACCAATAAAACGGTGGGTGTGAAGATGGAACAGTCTGTAAGCCTAACCCTTGAAGTGAAGAAGAAGATTAAAAACTATATTATTTAAATTATTATCCGGGCTGAAAGGCTGTGCTCGTCTGAAATTTTTATGCCGATTGATGTTGGTAATGTAATCAAACTTTTCGTCCTCACCACTGGAGTCCATCTTCAGTGAAATGTTTCGGAACTACTGACAAGATGTGCGTCAGTACACCACAGTACTGTGAAAAAGGCTGACGCACATCTTGTCAGTAATTTCGAAAACCTTTCACTGAAGACGGCCTGCAGAGGTAAGGGCGAAACGTCAGATTACATTACCAACATCAATCAGGATGAACATTTCAGAAGACCACGCACGGCCTTACAGCACGGATAACAATATGCCGGCTTCGAAAGACTACGAAGTATATTATTTAAGTCTCATACCTTCTACATGAATGTATTTTAAGAACATCCAAAGTAGTATTAAGACATTAATGACGTAAACCAACATGTAGTCTTTGAGAAAAACTGTGTGTCATGGAATTAGTGTGTGACGATTTAATTGAAACTGTAATCTTAAATAAATAAAAATTAAATTTGCGAGCGATTAAGTTTTTTTTAAATCGCACTATTAAACCTAAAGCCCCTGTACTAAATCAGAATGAGAATGAGAAGTGAATGAAAATCAACAGAAGCACTAATAAAAAGTCGAATTGTAAAAAACTTATTAATATCACAATTAACCCTTTGCTAGTCATCATGCGGTGACCTGTTAGTTCCGGACTCAACGTGTTTATCGAGTCGTCTGTAATTTAGGAAGATATAAAAATCGTAATGTTTGTAATTAGAAATTTGAAGGCACGAGTAGTAGTTAAAATAATTCACTTAAATTATATATGTATAATTAATGTATTGTTTTTGGTAATAAGAATGTCAATTTACATAAAAATAGGAACTATATTGTCGCGGAGTACTTGCCCCTCTCCGTTGTTAAGTGCCAGTCGAATCTAGTAGAGAGTCACTATGCTGCCGTCAGACCGTACAGACGTATGAGCGAGAGCTCCACGAAAATGCATTTGTTTTTTTAATTTAATTTTAAAATGTTAGCTGCCACTGCTAAACGTGGCGAGCGTTGTGTAATGTGTGAATGATATAAAGATGTGTTAAGAAAAATGTAATAAGTAAAACAAAAAACTTAACTAGTAGTAAACAAGATGACGTCTCCCCTCAAGAGGTAAATACAAGTACCACCTTATACATGAAGATGTGATCTGCATAAACTTCATAAATACACGTATACGATGCATAAGACGCTGACGAGGACCTCCGTGGATCTACACCTACTTTCACAAAAGAAACTCCAATCTCCGCAGTGAACATCCTATCTAGTACTTGCCGAAGACACGACCCAGATGATGATGCCGACTTCAAGAATTCCAAAGAGAGACACCCCAGGACGAGGTTACTACGACCAATTGTAAAGGTGACTCGATAGCTTGCCTATCGAGAGTTAATCATATTTGATACACAACTCACATTAAAAAGAGACTTTTCAAAGACTATAAATTTTGTTTAAAATTAAAATGAGACAAGCTAAGAGTTTACTGTAAGATTCAATATCGTACGTTGTAACGCCTTAAATGTAAATGTAATTTATAATCACTTTAAGTAATAATACCATTCTTCAAATGGTAAAAGAAGTCTTGCAAGCGTCTAGATGAACTCAAAATACTTAGAAGTCTTTGCTATAAATATACTTAAAGTAAACTCGGATCCGAGATAAAAGAATACATAATCAGTTTGATCCCTAAGTTTTTATGAAAAGCATTTAAATATTTTAATCTAATTATTGATGTCATGGGATCTTTGAGTAACAGTTGTTAATAAAGAGAAGTCATCTTGTTACACATGAAAATGAGTGCATAAATCAGTGAAATACCTTCCCTTGTTTCCTTATAATTATCTTATGTAATTTGTTCAGTTAATTTGAGTTTAATAACAGTTCGTTACAACGTAGGCAGCCCATGTAATTGGCAAGTGTCAGTTAAGATGGGTTCCCTGGATTTGTAACGTGGCAATACGTTACAAGTGTAGTGGGACTCGCGTGTAATTAAAATCACTCATGGTAACACTAAAGTTTGTGTGTGACATTCAAATACAACGCTACTCAGTCACTCTAGAGTGCGCAACGGAGAAAAACATTATCGATGAATGATTTAAATTGTAATATTACATTTATAAAAAATCAGTATGGAGAACCATACGTGACTTCCATTTCTAAGATTTATATTTAAAATCATTTAAATATAAATTGAAAAATTTGAGGCGACTCAGTAGACCAGTGGGTATGGCACCTGACTACTAATCTAGAGGTCCTGGGTTCGATTCCCCGTCCCGCACCATAAAATACAAGGTGCGTTTTTCAGCCCCCAGGTCGACTCAGCCTGTTGAAAAAAAATGAGTACCTGGGATAACATCCTGGGGATAATAATGGGCGGCTGGAGCGTAGTGTTGGCCATACTGCCCTCCTTGTATGCCGTACTGTTCGCATAAGGCAACCTACCCTGCCTGACTCCTAAGCTGCTTCGGTGGAACACATGGGAGCCATTATTATATATATTGAAAAATTTGACAAGTTTTTACAAACTGAAATGAAATATTTCCATAGAAACTACTTCTCTCTTGCCGATAACGTAGTATACATATGAAAAAATATCCCCTCACAACTCAACTATCATTTTCATTTATAAAAAGTTACACCCTCGCCCTTCACCATTAGATAGATATGAAAATTACCCTTTTCATAGATAGATATTTATAGAATCTACCTTTCTACTGTGGATTATTACGGTCTCCTTTTCAGGATAATTTATTTAACCTAATTAAGTACTTTACTCTAGTTAAAACGTAAAACGTTGCAGGTAAACTACCCCTCCCCTTTAACCGATCTTCACTAAAATTAATAGGCCTTGGGTCCTCTACAACTCGGGCACATAATGCAAAATTATTTGATTCTGTTTGAATTTGCGGCAGTTATCGTTCGCCAAAGACAAAATTCAACAAAAAAGACCAACACACACGGACACTTTTCGGAAAATGACTTTTCTTCATGTTTTGAGGGTGGTGCAATCAGAATCAGCCCTTATGTCGAACACAATTGTTTGGCAATCACCATACTTCCATTTCCTTAAAATTTTATTAAAAACTATTATTATTCGCAATAAAAAAAATAATAAAAAACAATCTTTAAACTTAACATCTGATGGTACGTGAACATTATCAGAAGGGTTACGTCGGACAGTAGCTGTATAAGATCCGGTCCGAGTGGACCAAAAAAATGTTGATGTCGGCACGTGTGTACCAAATAATGTTCTATTAGGAAGAATGATTTTTGTGGTGCTATTGCCAGGATGCAGAATGATGACGATAGTGGACTGTATTTAATACAGTTATTAAGTTTCTGTTATACACTTAAATCATAGTGTTGAGATTGGCTAAGTCTGAAAGATTTTAATTTTGAATAAACCGAGTCGTTAAGAAAGCTACATGTTAGATGAGGCGCAAATGTGCGCCACTCAGATTACATCGAAAAACGTTGAGGCCTAAGGCCTAAATAATTGTCGCGACAACAAGAAAAGTGAAAAAGACAGAACAGGCAGCAAACGTAATGACGTCTGCCGCCAGCCGCAACTCGGAGAACTGTGTCGTTGTAAAAACATGATAAGCGCAATTTGAAAACGTACAGATTAGCCAACCTATGAATGCGAAAATTACCACATTACTGTCCAGTAACCATCGTAAAATTTATCACACAACGTTTCTACCACTGAACAGTCTTCAGGTGTAATAACACTAGTACAATAAGTATAAAACTTAAGCCTACTTGAGATTCGTTCAATAACAAGCGTGAACCGTCATAAAGAAACGTAGGTGGTGGTGGTGGTGGTTGTGGTGGTGGTTGTTTGTTTACGTATGAGCCACTGTGGACTACGTTTGGTTCGACTGGTTCCTCCCTTTTCTCCTCTCTCTTCCTCCTCTCCCACATCTCCTTCATTCTTGATCGATGTCTCTCCCTCTTTTCGTCAGTCCAGATGGCACCTGTACTCTTCTTGTGTTTTTCCTAAAGACGTTGGCCATTTTTTAATTAAGCGTTCTTCATTGTCTTCTTAAGTAACCTGGAGTTCTTATATGTCTTTTTCTATTTCTTCGAACCACGTATTGGGCATTTTGAGCTTTCTGAAATACGTAGTTAAAACGTTTCCCTGTTAGTACGTCAGGATTCACTCTTTGAATATGTCCGTAGAAATTAATTCTTCTTTTCCTAATAATTACGTCTGTGATTTTCTCAACACGTGTGAACAGCTCATCATTGTGGCGTCTCTGTACTGTTCTCCGTCTTCTGTACTGCTCCCAAGATTTTTTTCAATATTTTCCTTTCCGGGACTTCCAGTCCTTCCATCGTCATTTTTTAGTCCAGAATCGGATACTCAACTGCATAAAGTGCTTCCGGGCGAAATACTGCTGAGTGATGCCTAAATTTGACATTAATGTATATTGATGGTGGTTTTATTATTATATTAATAATTTTATTTTATTTTATTTTAAAATCAAGGTGCGTTTTTCAGCCCCCAGGTCGACTCAGCCTGTTGAAAATGAGTACCTGGGATAACATCCTGGGGATAATAATGGGCGGCTGAAGCGTAGTGCTGGCCACACTGCCTTCCTTGTATGCCGTACGGCTCACATAAGGCAGCCTATCCTGCCTTCTCCTAAGCTACTTCGGTGATACACATGGGAGCCATTATTATTATTTATTTATTTTATTTATTATTAATGGATAAAATGGTGGTGGTCTATTATTATTATTTTTCTGACGGCTCACGCTTGTATTGTACTATCTCGAGAAGGCTTCAGTTTGTATTAAATGTACTCGTGTTATTACATCTGAGAACGACTGCAGATTGTCTCCACTGTCTTCCTCCTCTCCCATATCTCCTTCATTCTTGATCGATGTCTCTCCCTCCTTTCGTCAATCCAGATGGCACCTGTACTCTTCTTGTGTTTTTCCTAATAGTCCAGTCATTGACGGTTTTCCGCTCCGAATTCTTTCGAACTAAACCGATTGACGTGAAATTTTGACAGAAGGTAGAGAATGGCTCAACGAACAAAAGTTATATAGTGCCGATGTGCGCTTTTACCCTGGGGGAGGATGCCACCCCTTCTCGTGGGTGAAAATTAAAACATGATAAATAACTGCAGAAATCGGTAGAGGAATACATTCTAAGCACAAAATGTTCTATAACGTTTTTTCGATAAATCAATACTTTTTGAGTTATTCGTGATTGAAAATGTCGATTTTTCATCGAAAAAATGCAGTTTTGAATGATTTTACACGAATAACTCGAAAACCTTACGTTTTATCGAACAAAATGTAATGAGCAAAAATGAAGATTATAAGGAAACGAAGAGATTGTTGTTTTTTTATTTCTGTAGATGCAATACGAACTTAGTTATGGCTCGTTGAAGGTAACTTTTTTTCGGGGTACCTGTTCCTTTTGTATGAAACCTACCCGACACGCCCCTCCCCCAAGACCAAATTTTAGATTATTATTAATTCGGGGTCAAAACGTCTTACGACGTTGTCCGATGTCTATCCTCCATTGTTGTCTGTCGTTGCAGTTTTCATCGAGTAGTCCCCTATCGCTCATTGATCATCTTATGCCCTCTATCCATGTTTTCTTGGGTCTTCCTTTTTTTACTGTACTCTCTAGGTATCCATCTAATTGTTTTCTTTGGTAGTCGGTCGTGTCCCATTCTTTGTACGTGTCCGTACCAGATTAGTTGTTTTACTGCAGTACAGTCAAAGATTGTCTTTTATACCCCCATTTCTTCATTGATCGTTTCATTTCGTATTCGCTCTAGTCTTGAAGTTCTAGCAGCTCATCTCAAAGCATCCATTTCTGTAGCTCCTAACTTTATTTTTACCTGTTCTTTTATTCTCCTTGTTTCGGATACTTACATAAACTTCCTTTTTATCATATCGTATATTCTTTTCTTCCTTTATTTTCCAATTTCTGTGCTCCATAAAATCCCATTCAATTATCTAATTATTTGTTTTGCTTTGTTTATCTTGATTTTATTTCAGCGTCATCTGTTCCTTCTTCATTAAAGTTTATTCCTAAGTATTTGTAGCTGTTGAATTTTTTTATACGTTCGTTGTTTTCTGTTCGTTGTAAGACTAAATCTGTTGTTTTTTCTCCGACACACAGATACTGCGTTCCAAATTTCAGACACGCCATTAAAAGGCAACCATCGTATTTTCCAATTCAATGCGTCATTAGATATATACAGTCCAATCGTACTTGAAGTTTACCAGTATGAGTCACTTTATTGGAGGTTTTTAGTCATTTTAAAACGTTTCTCTAATTGCGGACACGAATAGAGCTGCGCTCTGTGCAATGCAAACGGAATCGGTGGTACGACCTTGTAGTCGACTGTCAGATCATCGATTGTGTTCTACACGTGCGTTTGGTGCAGTATTCCGAGACATTTCGCTTAATTTCAACACCCTCGATTGTGACTTGATAATGAGTAAAAGTGTTTATACGTCACGTCATATAAATGCACAGAGGGAATTAAATGTAGAGACCCATATTGTTTGTCTTCATTGATAACAAAAACATAATATTACTACATAAAAAAAGGTAAAAAAAGGATTTATTAGAAATTTCAGAAATTAGAAAGCAATTAAAAGTAACAAAAATCTAACAAACGAACAAACTGAATTCTTTGTGTCTCCTTTATTAAAAGCAGTTATTTAGTTAAATTTTACATTTTGCTTTCCTATTACAGTATACATAGTTTTTACAGACATTAGCTCCTCCACCACCCCTCCAACATACACACCCCACACTGTGTGGGCCACACACATGTCCTTATATGCACCATTAACACATCTCTATTTAATTGTTATTAGTACCTTTTTGTTATTATTGCCCCCACATAGGCAAAGGGATGTGTTTGTTAGGATTTCCTGTGTGTGTCGTCATCGACCTGTTTTCGTTTCCAAGAAATCATGTAGGTATTTTTGCACGGCGTTATAGTTGAGGTTTCTTTAAACTTTATAACTTACAACAAACTTTCTGACAACAAAACCTTCAGAAATATAAGTTTATATTGAAATCAAGAGCAGTCCGTAAACAGTGACGTAGCCAAACGATTACCTGACGTTACAACCCCCTCCCTTTGGATATCTCCAGTGGTGTCTTCCAACTATAGACAGCGAATTACATCACTAGCAGCCATGCTATAATATACACTTGAGTCTATTTATTGATTAATTTTTTATTTTCGCCAAAAATTAAACTTAAAATTTCAAGAAGTTTGTAAAATTCTACGTTAAGGATCAAGTATGAGGAATTTTATTCAAAATATACTTCCGACATCTTTAATAATTTAACAGAATTAATATTTCTCACCGTGACTTGCAAGTTTTAAAACTCCTTCAAAACGTTTCTAAGCTATGTTTACATAAAACCTTCGTGTATTTTTATCAGTTATATTTATCTGTGAATAGTATTAGGTATAGGCTTATAGATTTCTATGGAACAGCTTGAACTAAATTATTTGTTATTTAGGCATTATGATTACAAATTTAACTAAAAAAAAATGCAATAGTTTTGAATTTTTAATGTTTATTGTATCATTCTCTGCTTTTAAATTGTTATTTTGCTAAAAAGTAATAGAGTACCGGTAATGTGGATTTTCGTAACTTTTTTGATAATTGTAATAATAAATTTATTTCGTTCAAAATAGTAAAGGAGTTCTGCAGCTCAGGGAGTTTACTAGTATAACCTAATTATGTTTTCGTATCTAATTGTATTATCTAAAACTCTGTGTCCTCGAGCAACTGAATTCCTTCCAATTCGTGTACACTGCTTGTCACAAACACAACTTTGTTCAGATTTTAACAACAATTTTATTTTCCACTTTCTACCAAACTGCTTCTGACAATGACCCGTTTCGGAACGACATCATCAAGTCAAGCGATAAATCGGATTTTTAATACAGTCAGAAATTGTAAGATTGAAGTTAATTGATCGGCAAGTATTGCTTAACACAACCGTTTCCCAGCAATTGTAACGGAGTGTTGCGAAGAACCTCAACAATCGAATCAACAATACGTGACAATCGATTGCCGAATAACAACAATGGACACTAACAATTAGCAAGGTCTGCAGCGTTTAGTTCCTTACCGATTTCCTCATACCTGTTACGCATAGTAATACGTACACAAAAAGATCGGTGTCTAATAAACGGTCGCACGTGATTGGCCTTCGCTAACACTGGTCACGTGACCTTCAACAATGATCTGTTACAACAATTACCGCCGACATTGTCAGGGTCACGTGCACTAATGCACCGTGCGCTTTCTCTCACATGCACTTCCAACGTACTTGAACGCCGCCGAAATCACTGAGGAAATACCCACTCGAGTGTCCGCCCAACGGTGCAATAAACTGCAGTAAATAAGAGCAAGACAAGATAAATGATAATGTCTAAAATATCCTTTTCATGAGTAGCAGAAGAAAAAGAGAGAAATACTCTCCACTCGGACTGTCTCCATCGAAATATTTTTTCACTGTTGTTACAGAGTCGTCTTTCAACCATTTTGTTAGGTATCTTGAAGGGACATAGTTACTTTTCTTTTTCATCGTCCATATTTCACTTCTATATTGTTTAACTAGTAGGCTAGTCGTAAATTGTAAATCCTATAACTAAATATTGCTAGTCCCAACTTTACAAAACTTCAACTGTGTTTCTCTTCGAATTTTAACCTTTACACGTCTGCCGAATAGTACCTAGTCATACTAGTCAATAAGAACAAAAGTAAAGATTAATTACCAAGTTGTAGAACAGTTGAGTCATTCTGACTGTTTGGGAAATTACATTGGCTATGATAAGAATTATAATATTGATGTTAATTTAGGTAAGTTCCAGGCGGTCTGTGTAGTAGTCGACTGTATTTTTAGAAACAACGGAAGGTACGTACGTCGAGAAACAAAATTAAAGTTTTAGAAAGTTATGGCCTATGGATGTGAACAAAGGACAACAACCAAGAAACAAGAAACTAAAATACAGGCCTCAGAAATTGAGTTATTAAGAGGAGTTAAAAGGTGTTCTAAACTTGACCGTATAAAGAATGAGGCCATAAGGGAAGAATTACAAGTTTTTAACTTGGATTAAAGACTAAAAGATTATAAACAACGGTGTAAAGAACACTTAGAAGGAATGTCCAAACAAGACTGGAAATATAAAGCTATAGGACACAGGTGTGTGGGTAGACCCAGGAAGAGGTGGCTGGAGGATCTTTGAAGGCTGAACAGGCAGCATGTTGGCTATGCCGTGATGTAATAAGATGGTGATGGTGACCGTTAAAAACACACCAGATTGTTAGCGAAACTAATGTTCAGTTCATGTTACATTACAGGCTATAATTAAAACGTTAAACTTGTTCTACAGAGTGATTCGCAAGAGTTGTCTCTTGAAATACACTGGAAATGTTATTAACGTTTTACTTGTGAAATGTTATTAGCATAGTTTCTCTGGTGGAAACTTTATAAACAGTAGCGGGCATATATCTTGCTCATTTTATGCGACAACTTGTCCTATTGTACTCTGTTACTCATACGCCAACCTGCAACAATAAGAGTGCAACACAGCGTTGTTGCGAAGTTGTATTCCTTCGATACTACATCTAATCTCCACTCTTTCACTACACCGTATATTGATACGATAAAAATTGTTGATAACAAGCTACAACAAACCCAGCAGAACTTTGTAGTTAATTACTATATACTAATATGCTCCCCGAGCTGCAAAACTCGTTCAGTATTTTGAACAAAGTACATATATTATTTGGTAAATTTTTTGAAATTAGAACATTTTTCAGTTATCAGAAAAATTACGAATATCCCGATTTCCCTACTAATTTTTGTTTAGTAAAGTAACAATTGTAGAGTCATCGTACTGTACAATAAACGCTAAAATTTCCAAACAATTGGGATTCTGTTAAAATTACCTTCACTCTGATACCCGTATAGACTTTCAAAATTTTTCAAATTTTAAATCCCATTTTTTGGCCCTGCGGTCCAAAAAAATTTTAATTTCCAAAACTGTACAATATATTTAGATTTTGGTTAAAATTCTCTTACATTTAACATCCCATAAGGAGTTTGCCGTTTTACCCCCCCCCCCAAATTTGACATTTCAAACTTTTGCGCCATTTGTTAGACATTAAAATTTTGAAATTTAAAAACTTAACACTACAATCAGATTTTAATTAAAATTCCCTTTAATTTGATACGCGACATGGATTTTGTTGCAATTTTGTCAAACGTTTCGCCCACATTTTGGCCCTTGGCGTCCCAAAAAAGTATAATTTAAAAACTTTTAGATCTAAATTTATACTTTGGTTGAAACTTCCTTTTAATTTGATACCCCATATGGACTTTGGCGATTATTGGAAAATTCTAAGACTTCACCTTTTTTATTTCCGCCTCCCTATTTTTGGGGGAAATCAATCTGAAAAACAATAGGCTTCTGTAGGGTAATAGTGCGGACACTCATGCCAAGTTTTACAAAGATTTCTTGATTTGTTCAGAACTTATCGTGAGACATACAGTACCACAAACAGACGGACAGACAAACAAACGCGAAACGGTCGAGTAAAAGCTAACTGCTTCGCTCGATCAATTAACCGCAGAACGTGTTTAATTATAATTTATGTTATTTAAATTCTACCCGCATTTACATCATCATCTCCACTCCAAGGATTAGACCCTAGACCTGTTCCGGAACCCATCTGCTCCTCGGTCCACCGACCGCTCTCTTCCCAGTAGGGTGATACCCCAAGGGAGCCACGGGTACTCGGAAATCACCCATGCGGTTCAAGTGTTCACACCATCTCCTTCTGTGGTATTCAATCTTCCGGTGGAATGATACAATGTTTCATTCGCCTATAATATCCTCGTTCCTTTTCCGATCCAGGAGAGAACAATCTTGCGTCCCTCTTAGAAATTTCATTTCACCTGCCTGAATCATCTGTACGTCCTTTTTTTACCAAGAGTCCATGCCTCACTAGCATACAGCAATATGGGGACAGCCACATTTTTATAAAATTTCCTGTGGGTATCCTTCCGTGTTTTATTTTTCAGATACATATGAATCGTTCCACAGATGCGTCTAAATTTCGTTAACTTACTATCCCAATCAACAATTAATATTTAAGGCATTTTCACTTGTGAAAAACTTACTTTTTGTTATTTCCTCAAACGTCGTTTCGGAGTGGTTTTCTCCTTCCTCAGTGAGGTTTAAATGCGGAATGCGTCAGGGCTTTGGTAATCTGTAACGGTTTTTTAGGTGACTGGTTGTGTGTGGTGGTGTGGAGATGGAAGGGGGTTGGCGCGGGATTCTGAATTGTATGCGTTGTGTATTATTGTGTCGAATAGTGTGTTGGATTTAAATTGTAATTATTCATTGAGTATGTTGTTTGGTTGTGTTTGTATATTTCGTATTGTTCTGCGGTGTTGAGTTTGCGACTTTTGGGTATGTAGTGTATCACAATCCCGCGCCTACCCCCTTCCATCTCCACACCCCCACACACAACCAGGCACCTAAAAAACCGTTACAGATTACCAACGCCTTGACGCATTCCGCATTTAAACCTCACTGAGGAAGGAGAAAACCACTCCGAAACGACGTTTGAGGAAATAACAAAAAGTAAGTTTTTCACAAGTGAAAATGCCTTAAATATTAATTGTTAAATTGCTGTGAAAGAAGTGATGAACATTCAAAATAATATCCCAATCAATATCGGTTCCATATAAGACATATCACAAACTAGGTAATTAAAATGACTAACCTGGCATTTAGATTGTTAAAATAATAAGTGGCACATCTTTCTGTCTGTATTATAATCGCAGACGGAGAATCGCTAGGTAAATTCAAGGATTGTAATTTCGCAACGTAGAGGAGATAGACGGCCGCACATGACAGTAATGAGTTTTGGTTGCGTGGCCACTCCAAACAAGTGGATACTTCAAATTAAGTATTTACGAACTGTCTGGTTTATACAGTGCTGCGGAGACAAAGTACTTCAGACACTTTTCCTGTTTATATATTCACAGACGTAATGTAAATGAATTGACAGATGGCGAACTGAGTATTCAGAAAGGTTAGCCTGTTTATTGGTTCATGCTCTATATCTGAGATGCATTTAATTTTTGTTTTCATTTATGTGCCTTGTATGAGACAATTACGAATAATAAATTGCGTGGCATTGTCTAGATTAATAACCCGTTACTACTTGTTATACACCAGTGATTTGCAGCGCTCGAGACACCTTATTAAGTGGCCCTCGATCTTATCTTAGAAAACTAACTTAACTAAGAACTCGCTCACTATTTCGATCGAAGTACATTTCATTGTTGGTGTTTAACTAGACTAGCAAAATGCACTTAGTTTGAGATGAGAGTCACAAAAAGACTTAGACAGGATTGTTGTACCATAGCCTGTGATACAACTGTCTACAGGGTTGTTTAACATCTGTTTAGAGAAGTGGTTCTCAACGGGTGTGCCGTGAAACTTTGTGATATTACTGGTAAAAGTAATACAATAAATTTATTCAAAATTGATTCTGGAAAAGGGACAAGGGAAGAACACTCAACAGCTTAAACATATTTATATTACAAGGGACTCATTGGCTCATGCATTACAATAAAATCTTTGAGTTATTAATGAAAAACTCGAGGTTGTTGGTACTTACATAAAAGTTCAGTTCGTGTTGGAAAAGATGATAAACACACACACACATTTCCCGTTCAGCTAAGTCACGTCTCTCGCATTTTTTTTAATTTTTGTATGATTGTTAGCGCCGAAAAACCCAGCTCCCACAGCAGGTGGTAGAAAAATCTAACTGCTTCCACTGCTATTACTAGGTGCTCTTTCTTCGCCAACATACAAAACTTGAGAAGTGATAGTTCACTATATTTCAGTTGAACGGTTCGGTCTGATTGAAATTTTGCGAGTCAAATAGAACCTCTTTTTCCAAAGGGAGGTCATTAGTGAATTTGGGGAACACAGCACAAGCATTGCACACCCAGTCATAGCTGTAGACATTAACGGCGGGGGAAGGGGGACTGTTAGCAACTGTTGGTTGTTGGTAACTCGGATGTGTGTGAGCCGCGGGAACTCACTACAAACGATAGTGTGCCTTGAACAAAAAAAAAGGTTGAGAACCACTGATCTAGAGAAAGTGTTAGAAAATTGGAAGAGAAAATGTGGGCCAGTGGATATAACAGTTTGAGAAGACAAACTTCACAGTGTCCATTTTGTAGATAACCAAGTGATTCCAGCAAAAGATGAAAGGGATATACACTACATGCTACTAAAACAGATGAACATAAGCACTGGTAACTGACCACCGACCCTCTGCGACGGAATAATTCAATTAAATTCAATTTTAATTAAATTTAAAAACTCAAAAGAACCTAATTTATTTTAATTTATAATACGATTAAAAAATAAATTTTCTGTGAAAAAGTCGTATTAGCAATGTCAGGTTTTCGTGTTAGCAATCTCCATAAATCCAAATTTGTTGTACCTTGTTGCTAAACTGCTAGCTGCTCCTACCGACTCGTTTTAGACTGGACGAATAGTGATTACACCTAAGCAGCAGGCAGCAACAAAGTACGATAAAGTTGGAATTATATTACCCACAAACAGTGGCGCAACCAGATGCTTAGGAGGCCCCTTGATAAACTTTCAACGTGGGCCTCCTTCGAGTTCTATAGATTGTTGTCCTTTTATATGTTTTATAGGTAGAAATAATTACATGATTTACACATTGAAATAAGCACCGCGTATTTAGTCAATGTTCTGTTTAGACAGCAATTTTACTAAACAATTGATTATATAATTATGGAATTTAATGAGACAATTTTTCTAATAAAAATTAACAAGTAGTTGTTAACATATAGACAAGAAGTCGAACTCGAGGGTAATTAAAAGGCCTTCTATACATTTTTCTAGGAAACATTTTAAAACTTCTTGAAAATGGCACCAATTCTCCAAATCTCATTAGGTGGATACGTAATCTTTGCTTAGTTAGCCAAATAAAATATACACAAAAGCCTTTTAATTATACCCCAACTTCGACTTTTTGTCCCTCTATTACAGAATAAGTTGGTAATATAATATTTTTTCAGTGTAACAAAGAAAGAAAGTGGGCCCCCTTTACCTTGTGGACCCCCGAACATTTCCAGTCTAACCACCCGGTAGTTAACCTCTGCCACACATAGCCTATCGACCACTCGTTTATGCAGATTTTATGTACAGACTCCAGTACGACATATTGCACTACAATGGCTCCTTTTTACTTCCATGTTCCGTAAGAAAATGGAAGTATAGTGATCGCGAAAAAATCGTGTTCGAGATAAGGGCTGATTCTGATTGTACTACCCCCAAAACATGAAGAAAAGTAATTCTCTGAAAAGTGTCTCTGTGTGTGTCTGTGTGTGTAGAAGTTTTTTCTATGGCGAACGATAACTGCTGCAAATTCAAACAGATCAAATAATTTTTTGCATATGTGCTCGAGTTAAAGGGGCTTAAGGTCTATTGAATTTGGTGAAGATCGATTAAGGGGAAGGGGTAGTTTACCCCCAACATTTTATGTTTTAACAAGAGTAAAGTATTAATTTTGATAAATAAAGTATCCTGAAAAGGAGGTCGTAATAATTCATTGCAGAAAGGAAGATGAAATATCTATAAATAAAAATGGTAGTTTAAGGGGGGAGAGGGTAATTTTCTATAAATGAAAATGATATTTGAAGGAGAAGGGGTTAATTTTGTATATGTGTACTACGTTATCAGCAACAAAGAATTAGTTTCTATGGAAATTTTTCATTTCGATTTGTCAAACTTGTTAAAATTTTTCAATTTATGTTTAAATGTTTTGAATATAAATCTTAGTACATGGAAGGCACGTATGGTTCTCCATATCGATTTTTTCTGTTAGTTTTCCGCAGCTAGGACTATGTACATACATGTGTGTGTGTGTGTGTGTGTGTGTGTGTGTGTGTGTGTGTGTGTGTGTGTGTGTGTGTGTGTGTGTGTGTGTGTGTGTGTGTGTGTGTGTGTGTGTGTGTGTGTGTGTGTGTGTGTGTGTGTGTGTGTGTGTGTGTGTGTGTGTGTGTGTGTGTGTGTGTGTGTGTGTGTGTGTGTGTGTGTGTGTGTGTGTGTGTGTGTGTGTGTGTGTGTGTGTGTGTGTGTGTGTGTGCTGTTTTCTAATAGTTTTTCTGCATTCCGCAGCACACGTTTTGAAGATCTTATCCTTTCAAATACGATTGTGCCGGTTTTTCAGCTCGCAGGCGTTTCGTTACATTACTCTGTGGTGCCCTCCCCTAGAGTTCAGTTTTTTATTCATGTCATTCGAAGGGCTTATTTACGAGGGGACCAAACCCCTTCCCCCAGACGGTCGAAAAAGTTGACGACTTTTGTAAATATCTTAGTTTTTAGGGTGTTGTATTAGGATGTATTGGATGTTTCATTTTTTCAGCTGTGTACGCTAATATAGCAGTAAGTCTTTTTTAACTATACAAACAGGTTTATTACACAGCATTAGCGTATACATTTGAAATATGAAATATAGAAAAAAAACTCAGTTCAGTCAAAAAGTTTCTTGTAAACAATGTTTTAATAACCCGTACTGTTATTATGTCATTAGGCCTACCGTTTAATTTAATGGGATTGATTTCAGCCACTTTAAAAATGTAGTAATGTTAAATAGTCCTTACTTGTTTTTTTTTTCTTTTATATGAATCCGACCCGACCCCACACCCGAGGCCAAATTCTATATACGCCACTGCGAACATTTTTTGTTTCACCAATCTGAAAATTCAATAAAACTAGTGCAAAATGACAGTACACAGAACCGTAATATTGACAACATGTAGTCTGTAATCATACATCATTACATTAAGAGATTTGAAAAGATAATGACTTGAGTTAGTGTAGTCGGAATACATATCCCAGGGGTGTAATCTTGTGTTTTTTCCGCAGATGTGAGATAGAGACGCTTTGCAATAGAATACCCGGCGTTGGTTCTGCGCCTGTTGTAACGATTCAGTTTTGTTTGTTTACCTGTTCCTCTTTCAACCATTTTGTTCTGTTAAACTAAACAAACCTGAATCACGGTGCAACCAAATAAGAAAAAAAAACACAGAATTAGGCAGACAACGATGCAAGTTGAAGAGGCGAAGAAATTCACCTGGGGAGCCGGGAAATTCCAACCGTCGTCGCTTGGTTACAACCCGTAATTACAGACAATGAGAAGAAAAACATTGTTGGCGTAAATAAAAACACGACAACGGGACAACAATGTAACACAGAATAATACTTTATTTTGTTGTAGTGTGAATAATTGGATCGTCGGCAGGGATATTAACGTTCTTGGCGTACGGTGTTACGCAATGCCGCAGCGGGAAAACACGTCTCGTGGTACGCAGTTTCATCAGTCACTACTGGCGTTTTACAAGCAATATATTTGATTTGTTTTTAACATGATAATGTTTTTAGGCTGGGGGTCATTCCACAAAATGCGTGATGCAAAATGTGTAACGTCATCGAAAAATGTAACGCTTCCACTCTTTCGATTCCCTAAAAAAGCCTACAAACATTATCATGCTTCCTTCCATGTTTCGGTTTCGTCGAAATTCTTTGAATGCTTAGGTGCATAAAATAGAGAGAGGGAGAAAGAGAGAGGGATAGAGAGAGAGAGAGAGATAGAGAGAGAGTTTTATATTTATATTAGTTCGAGATCTAGTTCACTAAGAGTCTGTTTTCAATAGATTTTTTTGATTATGTAACTATACTAAAATTTAACTATTCAAGGAAATAGTTTTATGTGTAAAAACTTTTATCTTCTTCTTCTTCTTCAGCATTACAGCCCAACGTGAGTCCTGGCTTCCAACACCAATCTTCTCCATTGCCATCTCAGCGTAACCCCTCACATCCGTTCTTCTGAGATCTTTTAGCACATCGTCTACACATCTTATCCTAGGTCGGCCCCTTATTTCTGCTTTTATGACTTTCTTTGAGACTTGCGCCCTCAGGATTTTGTTTGGCATACGCTGATCACCGATCCGCTCTAGCCATTGTACTTGTTGAGCATTTATGAATCTTACAATGTCGTCGTGATTCAGTAGCTCATCTACTCATGATTATTTCTTATTCTCCATTCGTCGTCTTCTTTAACCGGGCCATAAACACGTCTTAGGATCTTCCTTTCAAACCTTAGAGTTTCTTGTTCCTTTTTTATTAGCGTTCATGCGTCTCCTCCATAAGTAATAACCGATCTGATAAGTGATTTGTTTTTATATTGCATACATAGTATTCTTGCAGGCCAACACGACTCACTTCCAATCAGTCCATCTAGAGTTTTGCTTGCTTCGAATACGTACACTTCTGACTTAGTTAATAATTAATTAATTATCTAGAATCTAGATGGTCATTTAATAACTAACTCTTTGATTTGCTTAACA
>CM068371.1:474785692-474990692 GCA_034769895.1 Magicicada septendecula | reverse complement strand
TCCATTCTTCTGAGATCTCCTAGCGCATCTTTCAATCATCTTATCTTAGATCGGTCCCAACTTTCTGCTCTTATAGACTTGGGCCCTAAGGATTTTTCTATAGTCATAGGCCGATCATACATCCGCTCTAGGTGGCCTAGCCATTGTATTAGTTGAGCCTTTATCAATCTTACAACGTCCTCATGATTCAACAGGACATCTGTCTCCTGGTTATTTCTTATTCTCCATTTGTTAATTTCTTTAACCGGCCGATAAACACGTCTTATGATCTTTCTTTTAAACCTTAAATTATTATTCTAAAGAAGTGCAATGGCATGGTTCACGTAAAAAGAATGCCAAAGGAAAGAATTCCCAAACGCACACCCAAGGGGTATAACTGACGTGGGAAAGCCACGAAAACTTTGGAAAGACTACATTGATGAAATTGACAAAGTACTTTTAAAAATGTCAAATTCGAGGATGCGGTCGAGGAACCCAGAGGAATTTGAGACCTAAAATTCAGGAGGCCGAGGTCGATTCAGCCTGTCGCGCAAAAAAAGATGATGCTGATGAAAGTTGACCGAGTTGTTGGTGTTAATCGTACTTTTACACATAAAGATTCTACCCAAACTCCGCCTGTGGTAAATTGAAAATGTGTGCATTGAGTAGCCCATTGGATACCACTACCGGTCCTCAGGTCCGGATAAAGGAGGAGGGTTGGTGGACAAGGTTAGCCACCTATCCACTGGAAAAATATGGATGGCACAAAGAAGCAACGGACAGCCTCGGAATCGGATAGACGATACTTTAATGACCATAGCGAAGAAAGGCAAGAGATAGCCAACCAAACACGAAGAGGAACATTGGCCGGCCAAGGAAGAAGTGGAGTGACAGCATGTAGGACCGTTGTTATAGAACAGGACAGAGTCCTAACAAGAAAGTTGAAGAAGAAGAAGAAGAAGAAGAAGAAGAAGAAGAAGAAGAAGAAGAAGAAGAAGAAGAAGAAGAAGAAGAAGAAGAAGAAGAAGAAGAAGAAGAAGAAGATTCTACCCAGTAGTAGAGTCACGAAATGATTTAATACAAAAAAAATTTTAATTTAAAATTTAAATTCCCAGTAACGTGAACGTTAAGAGGAAGGTTAATTTGAATTGGATGACACTTCATACCTTTGAGCTTTTAAGATGAGGTGTTGGAAGATAGCTTTAAGAATAACGTGGGCTGAAAGAGTGCCTAATGATGATGTATTGAAAAGAGTGGATAAAAGACGGGTTCTATTTAAAACCGTTGCGGAAGGTAGAAGCAGTATGATTGGTCACCTGCTATGCTATTCCACCCCGATTGAGGGAATTCTGGGAGGGGCCGCCGTGAGAAAGAAAGTCCCAGGCAGGAGTATATGAATTAAACCAAGGGAGAAAGGAAGAATGTAGTAAACTGTACCCAAGGCTTTCGCGGGCGGCGTCAACTGTGTTAGAATCAAACTGGCTTATCTTCGGTGCTATTAGGCCGTGATCCACTTCTGATGTTACAAACAGGTGTTTCGGCCTTACCGCTGGAGGCCATCTTCAATGTAACAACGATTCGGTAACTGATACGGTCTTCGCCAGTTAACCACAGTACTGTGGGAAATGAACTGTCTTTTTGTGGCAAAAGTACTGTAGTTAACTGGCGAAGACCGTGTCAGTTACCGAATCGTTGTGACGCTGAAGATGGCGTCCAGAAGTGAGGCGGAAGCGTCTGTCCGTATCAGCAGGAGTGGACCACTGCCTAATAGCCCTGAGTGGACCACTGCCTAATCGATTCTAACAAAATATGTAGCAATGAAGAGCCTAACTTTGGAAGGTAAAGAAATTGCAAGCCCAGCAACCTCTGGGCTGATGAGAATAAGTGAACCTTTCATAAGAAAAAAAAAAACTGAAACGTAATTCAAAATGGACTGCATACTTTGACATCCAATGCCACAATAGTACTTACATAATTCTGTGTCAACAACATAAAACAAACATAAACATTAATGACGTACACGGAACGTCAATTATCATAAAACGGGATTTTTAAAAACTATTTTAATTGCACATTTCATGAGAAGCGAGCGTTAACCGAGGAAAAAACAAGAACAAGCCTCACAGTTGTGTTTAATCAGAACACAAATATAGTTAATCAGATCACACAAAGGTGCACTCAATGCCGAACGGCAGCGGTTATGTTCAAGTGTTATTACGGTTATCTGCTGCGATACGATTTACTGCTGCGGGGCCATCGATCTGTGTCACTGGCCACATAATAAACAAATTAAATGCGATTTACAACTTTATTGTTTTGCTCAGACAGATTAACTGCTAATCGATGCAGGCAAGTTCAAGGTTTTTCACACGGACCGATTGTCGTGATAAATTAGAATCCACACAAAAAACTCAACACGTTTCACGGAATCATGACACATCGATCCGCGTGCAAGTTGCCGTCCATCGTATTCCGCACGACAGAGGTTTCTGACGTTCCAACTTCCGCCTTCTTTCTCTACCTCATCATACATAAGTCGTCCTTCCATGCAGTGTTGTAGTTAGGACCTCTGGCGCCCCCGGCAGAGTGACAATTCAGCCCCCCCCCCGCCTCTATAACGCTTAGCCTCTCTTCTGAACCAATGGTACTTTGTGAGTGTGACTTATAGAAACATTAAATTACCGGTAATATAACTTTTAAATAAGGCAATTTTCATAAACAGTTAAATTTAACCTATTCTCATTCTTTGGATACATTAGGTAACTTATGAAGTAACTAATTTAGATTTATGAAAATCTGAAAATAATATGACCAAAACAATTGTTCCTTCCTTGAGCAAAATGTCAGTCTAAGACTTGTAGTCTCTAGTTGATACATTTAATTTTATGCGTAAAAATTAACAACAAACCATGATGGAATATGACAATAATTTCGTGAACAATAACAATATAGTTTCATGTTTTGGATACAGCCAAGTTTTGTAGGTAACTTAGGCACTATAGTAACTTATTTAGATTAGATTAATGAAAATATGGAAAAAATAATACAAGCAAAACAATTATTGCTTTAGAGAAGAAAATGTCAGTTCAGAAGTTTTTAATTAACATATTATACATAAAAATGAATACTAATTATCTAGTAAGACAGTAATTTCATAAGAAATAACTATTTATTTTCATCCTTTGGATAATCTAAGACCATTTAGATAATTTTAATCTTTGTCCAAGATCTTTAGATAAATACAGATTTATGTCCAATACTACTTCGTGGTTTTCTTAAATTTTTCATATTTTGAAAATTAATTTAAAATTCCGTTCTGGTGCCCCCCTGGCAGCCTCCGCTCCCTACACCCCTGCTTCCATTATATCCTTGGTCTGCCTCGTTTCTGTCGTCCAGTTGGAGCACAGTTTAACAGCTTCTGGGCCAATGAAAATCAGGCATTCGTTCCACGAGGCCATACCATACGAGGCGCTTCGTGTTTATGGTGACTAACAATGTTTTTACTCTACGAACTTGGCTCATGCAATTGAGTTCCGAAAAAAAGCTTTTATGTGTCTGCTAGATCTCGAGACGGCATTTGATAGGGTCCGAGTGTCGGACGTGTTAAAAGAATTTACAACAACGAGGAGTCCCAATCGACATCACAAAGCTAATAAAAGAGTTCTACACGAACACTTCAGTGAGATAAAAAGCCAATGACGAATTATCAGATAATATACTGTAACAAAAGGGATCAGGCAGGAGGACTCCCTAAGACCCATATTCTTCAATGTAGTTATGGATAAGATTATTAAGGAGGTAAAGCATATGAGAGAGGATATAGTACATTTTAGGTTAGTTGTCTCCAAGTCGCTTATATTAATATATGTAGACGTATTTACCAGATATCCGTGTAATGGTTAATTTTTTAACGATCTCTAATGAGTGATCAAGTTTTCTGAAGATGGCAATTCGTTGCCGAAACGCGTCATAAAGGACAAGAAAAACGAAGTCGCACGACGGATATCTGGTAAATACGTCTACATATATAGAGGATATAGGATGGGTAGAAGTGTGTTTAATATTATATGTTATGCATACGACGTTATACTGGTAGCGGAAAATGAAAATGACTTACAAAGACTTGTGTACAATTTTAACAAAGCATGTCAGAAATATAATATGAAGACAGCGGAAGAGAAAACAAAATCAATTACAATTTTACGTGATCCATTAAGGCGTAAGCCGGTGATAAATGACAAAATAATAGAACAAGTAATGCAGATAGACTACTTGGGAACAAGGCTTACAAGTAACAATAGGGCAGTTGAAGAAAGAGAACATCAGTTGATGAAAGCAAGAAGAATTGCTGGATGCATGAATAGCCCCTTATATGGAATAATAAATAACACAAGAAGCAGAAACTAGCGTTTACAAAATCACAATAAGTCCAGTAATATCCTGTGCATCAGAGACCAAGCCAAAACTCAAAGAAAACGACAAACTATAGAGATGACTATATTACGGATGGTACTAGGAAAGACAAGGTACGATAGGTTGCCAAACAACAGTATAAGAGAAACGTGAAATGTAACAGATATCAATTCTTGAATTGCAGAAATAAGAAGGAATGGAATGAACACATATCAAGAGTGGATGACACAAGACTGGTGAAAAAGACAAGAGATAGCCAACCAAACACCAAGAGGAGTATTGGTGGGCCAAGGAATAGGTGGAGTGACAGCATGTAGGACCTTTGTTATAGAACAGGAGAAGAGTCCTAACAAGGAATTCAAGAAGAAAAAGAAGAATTTGCCTCCTAACATCTCTATTTCCGACATACTTTTTTCATGGGACATCTATAAAAGAAAAGAAGAGTAGAATTGAACACGTGGAAAAGACAACTAGTATGAAGAATTCTGACGAAAAATTTTCAAATCGACTATAATGACAAAGTAAAATTGTCCTACGAGGGTCATTCAATAGTTAAAGAGACAAATATCTGTAGAGGAAAAACGGTTTATTCAATCAGTATGTCAAGTTTTTTTTATTTACTTTTCAACATAATCCCAGCTACATTAATACGCTTGTGCCATCTGTGAATAAGCTTTTATATGCCTACTGCAAAGAAATCTTTATGTCGATGTCAGAACCATTTTAAGACATTTTCTTCGACCTCGTCGTTGTCATAAAACCTTACATCATGTAACACCTCCCTGAGTGGACCAAACAAGTGGAAATCAGATGGTCTCAAATTTGGACAGTAGGGAGGATGAGGACCTGTGGAGGATAACTGTCCTGGCTCGTCAATAGGTTCCTAAGACAGGAAACGTTACCGGCAACTCGATTTGTCGCTAGATGGCTTGGGGGGGGGAGGCTTTATGTCGCGGCACCGCTACCGGTTCCATCCAGGTGACACGTGTCGCCTGTCTCGAACACAGCGGACAGACACCTTGAGGCAAAGAGCCTCCGGTGCCGATGGCAATGGTAACAGCGACAAGCATCGTGTTCAGAGTACTGGGTAGGCGTTCCTGAAGACAAGCAACCTTAAAGATATTCTTGAAGCTTTTGTTACTTGAACTTCAGTATTTAGATCATGGTGGCATGTCATTTCTCTGCCAAGGTACTTGAAGGCTGTGACACCTGCTCTATAATGTTGTCGTATACCTATTGTACAGCATAATACTCTCAAATAAAAACCTTTAAAGACAGAAATCAGACCTAAAACTTAAAGGCGTTAAAAGACTTTAGACTTTTTAGATGAGACACATCTGAAGGCACGAGAAAAACTTACATAATGTTCTGATTTAAAAGTCCATTATGTTTAACGATTACTTCTCAGGTCACGGCTTTCCATGTTGACATATTTTTCATATTTAAAAATTCTGTATTTTATATTGTCATTTTGTATATTTGATATCTTGATACTGTAGTAAACTTGTAATTTTAACTAAATTAAAAACTTAATTGTTTGCAATTATATTCAGAAATCTAGCAAGTACTGTTTCTGATATAAATAATGTCAAATTCTCAGAAAAGTTATTAACGTTTGAACGTGTTAGTAACGTATTCGGTTAAATAATAAAGACTCGGTATCAAGAATTAATTCAAATCAGAACTGCACACATTCTGGCCCTTTCAAATCATTCCCCCAAAGTAGACAATTCCGGTCGATCCGGAATGTTGGGTGTTCCTCACATCATGTATAGATGAAACACTAAGACATGAACGTTTCGCGCAGATCACAGTGGGGGCAGGGAAGACGGCGCAGGATGTGAAGTTTGAGTGACCAATCATGACATCCAACCACGTAATACACCCACCCATGCTCCTGTTCTGAACACAAAATAATTGGTCCGGAAACAACGCGTCAAAGCTACGCATGCCCGATGAGATCTTCTGACACAACGCAACCAGGGGCCGTTTCATGTATAATAAGTTTAGCTGTATATATATTGTAACTCCCCCTTTGGTCAGGGTCACAACACTGGGAACCCAAAGTGGGCTGCCATATGTAAAACACGTAACACGTGGTAATAATAAATAATAATTTATTCAAACGACACAAATTGATCATGATGAATAGAGGAGCAACTAGGCCTCCTGACTTTACAATCTTTCTACAATAGCTTTACATTACATATATCATAAAAGATTCACATTACTGTCTCTTTTAGGAGCATTGACTAAATTACTTTAATAGGTGCACCTTATTATTAGGAAAATTATCTTTTTTTTAACTTTAAATTCTATAAATTGAGACCAACTGTACGATTCACATTAAGTAGGGTGAGGTAAGGATATTTGGCAGTATAGTTAATTTGGCAACAATTTTCATAAGCTGCTCTGCCAACATAGGTATGCATGGCTTGTAGTTGCTTTCTATACCACTAGGAAGAGCTGTTCGTCTTCTTGCGTTATAGCCACGTGCATTTCTTAAACTAACCTTTTAGTGTTTGTAAGAAACAAAGTTTAGTAGGTGCGTCATACTTTTTGGTGTTGCATTGTGGGTACTTGTAGTGGTGAAATAAATTAACTACGATTAATTAAAAACAAATCATTTACCAGTGTTTTTATATTCAATCGGAAACAGAAATTAACATATTTTTCTACAGTTACTTAGTTTATGGGCTGTGTTATCTACTTTTATATTATAACCTTACGAAATTCGTGTGTTTTCTTAACAAACAGTGGCAAAAAGTGAGGTTAATGTGAAAGTTCCCACTTTTACATTTGTAACAAAGTTATTAATAACTTTTGTATTACACAATTAACTTTTATTCTTATTTTTAAAGTACATTCAAGTGTTTTATCCTGTTTTTTATTAACAGTTTCATACTTTTGAGTGTTGTCAAATTACCTATACCAGTTCAAGCAGATAGTGTTGCCAAATTACCTACCTTGTAAAAATTTGTGAGAATTAATTACTGTGATAGATAACCTGACAGTGTATTACTAAACTAAGCTTGACAGTGTAATTTGACAGTACATATAGTGTTGACTGTGTGTTAGTAAACTAAGATTGTGATTTACTTAAGATGGATTTAGGAAATAAGAGGAAAAATTCGTCTGACAAAGAAGGTTCTATTTATAGGCAACAGGTGACCTTTTATATGCTGCTAGAAAGGTAAGAAACGAAAATCTTACTATTTATAAGGCATCTAAGTTAGCTAATGTTCCATACAATACTCTGAAAATTTTCATGAGCTATTTACTCCAGCATTTATTGCAATTTTTTCCAAGGAAAATATCGTCAATGCATTTAGAAAGGCTGGTGCATGTCCTTTAAATCATAATCCTGTGTCTTCAGAAGCCTTAACGCCTCGTAAATTGACAGACAAAGCAATTAACTCAAATGAATCAAGTTCAACTGAAAAAATACTTCAGACACCTACTGCACAGAAACCTGCTACTACATCTACCCGCCGTAAGAAAACTAAAGCAGAATGTTTAACTCCACCTGAAGAATTTATGAAAGATGGTCCTTCAAGCAAACATCAGAGCCTTTCTTCAGATGAAGATGACGACTGGACGTGTGGCATATGCATGAAGAAGTACTCAGGTGATGCTAAGAAGAAAACTGGTGCTGCCTTTATTTTACAAGTAGAAAATAAATTACGTTTTTAAAAAATACTGCCAAATTACCTTACCTTACCCTATACATCAATTACTTATTGTCTACTCTCAAGTCACGGTCTATGTCGCCATGCCGCACACGACAGTACAAGTAAAGCTCTTAACAGACTCAATTGTCAGGACATAGTTTGTTAACACCTGTTTTATTATTTAAAATTATGGATGAAATAGTATTTCCCAGATTTCACTCTCCGACTCTTGAAAAATTGCGATCACTATGATAGGTTGTTTGAGTGAGGAAACTTTTATTGCGATTTAGGCCCCCAAAATGTATGAATGGTTTGAGGTCACCTGATAGTCCTCCGATACTCGGGCTTTCCTACGATGAAGGCACACGCCGAGAGATGTCCACAAGTCGTGAAAAGGTAATGTCCGTGACTAATTGAGCAAATGCAGAACGGTGCCACAAGCACAGTTTTCCGAAAACGCACCGTTTGCTGGACTGAAGTTAAAACAAGCAGTTTTCACGTGTTATTCATCCATACGCCTGCAGCCTGCACATTGAGATTAATTTAATTCTAACGGTTTAACCACCCGTGACATGTGCAGCGATATAATAGGATATACTTTTTAGTATAACAAACGTGACTGATAGGTTATGCATTTTGCTATGACAATAAAGATCGTACAGAAAACTATTGACGAAAGGTTATCAGTTAATGAATTGAAGATTAATCTTTAATAAAATATGCATAATTGCTCTAATTAATATCTTGACTGACAAAACATGAACCTGTTACATACTGTCTACGGAATGACTTCAAACTGTACATAATTACATTTTCATGAGAATCGTTAATTGATTATTACATAATAATTACCGCTTTACATAATAAACTGAATGATTCATGATTTCTGAATTAATAAAGCAATGTGTTCGGTACTTCCTTACCACGTAAGGCAGAACAAATTACACAGACGTGATGGCAACAGGCAGGCGTGATGGCCTCGCTCTCTCGCTACTGACTACTTACAACAGGAAACCGGTGATAGGTAGTCCCCAGCCATGTCACCACAGACCAACGTGAGATAACGCGCGCCCTACATTCTACTTCGTATCGTCGTCACGCCGATCACCACACACATTCACCAAGCCTACCCCTGTGAGGCACATGTTTAGATAAGATAGGGGGGGAGACAAAATGTAACATAAACCGTTACAATATAAATGAGCAGTTAATGTGTACGTAGATGCCGGTATGTGTTGACGTTTGTATTGTCAAGTTTCTGAAAGACGTCGGCGCGACTGCAGGACACATTCAAGACGAAACGTTAGCGCCGAGTAATGTAGAGGTCAAGAGGTTGCGCGCAGAATCCACAGTGCAACAGACACGGATGTGGAAATCGCCGCGTGGAAAACAATACTCGTCTTCTCCATTGCTTACAGACTGTAAAACCTGTAATCAAACACTAAACAATTGTATTGTTTTAACAGCAAAGGAGTAAGGTTCTATTGCTCCAACCGATTGCATAAGCCAGACTGCTAGTAACAATAAAATATAGACCACGTGTCTCTGTCGTGTATCGCAAACGGTGGTTTGGAAACCATTTCCGTCTTCTAGCTAGTGATGAATGAAGAAGATTTCTGTTTAAGATTTAACACGCAAATTTGTTTTCCTTTTTCGTTAGCACCAAACACGTCTTCACTAAAACGATAAGAATTAGTGTTCTTCCGTAACTGTAATACTACTTAAAGTTAAAATGTTGTCTAATGATTTCTGAAATCCACCATTTGTCTATGCTCCATTCATGTGCATTATCAATGTTTCAACAATAAAAATTGTCAACCTAATCCCAAAATAAATTCTTCCTTTAATTGAAGAGAACGTTTGTAGTAATAATGTTTTTTTTTGACAGTTTGCAATTTACAATCTACATCTGTAACAAAGTATTAAGTAAATGAGTTATAGGCATTGAAAGGGAAACATCTATTGTTTCGTCTTATGGAAGATTGTTTTTAAGGACGTAGCAAATCTTGAGGCCAAGTTCTGCGGAGTCTTCTCTTGCGGGGCCGTTGTTGTAGGCCACATCTATTGATGTTTCGTCTATGGAAGATTGTTTTTAAGGACGTAGCAAATCCTGAGGCCAAGTTCTGCGGAGTCTTCTCTTGCGGGGCCGTTGTTGTAGGCCACATCTATTGATGTTTCGTCTTATGGAAGATTGTTTTTAAGGACGTAGCAAATCTTGAGGCCAAGTTCTGCGGAGTCTTCTCTTGCGGGGCCGTTGTTGTAGGCCACATCTATTGATGTTTCGTCTTATGGAAGATTGTTTTTAAGGACGTAGCAAATCTTGAGGCCAAGTTCTGCGGAGTCTTCTCTCGCGGGGCCGTTGTCGTAGGCCTATAGCGTCTCCATTAGCTGGTTTTCATGGTCTACTACTCGTTGGCTACATTTTGTTGCAATCCTCTTGATTTCGTCCGTTATGAAAGGTATTTTTAAGTCAGTGTCAAGTGTCTGCTTACTGACTTACCATGGGGCACAAAAGCTCGTAGCGCTTCTGATTGAAATCTTTGGATAGTTTTTATTCTTGTAGGTTCCGCACATTCCCATGGCTGAATTCCGTAGTACCATATAGCTTCCAGCATGGTTTTGTATAGTAGTAGTTTATAGTTTCATAGGAGCTTAGACTTTTGCCCAAGGAGCCAGGACATCTCTCGGAGGTTGAGATCTAAGCCTTCGTTTGATTTGGATATGTTTCTGCCAAGTGAGTCGTTGATCAAGGCGAAGTCCAAGCTACAGTCTCACTGGTACAGGTGTGTTGTTAATTGTTACAGGCGGACAGATGTCATGTCGAGTGTGAATGTGACCTATGCAGATTTCGTTTCGTTGTTTTTTTGTTTGCCATTTCTTGTTCTTTGTAGTAATAGTGTGAATTATTATTTTAATAAATACACAACATTGTGTCCTTTGTCATAATAATGTTTCTATAAAAACGTGGTACAAATATCGTGGGGTCGGTGGTGTATAATTCTCGTGTTCGTTACATGGTTGTGGAACTATGAGATTTCAGTCTTTTCAAGTGCTATTAAGAAACGGAGTGCCCCTTTAATCTAAACTAAGCCCTTTTGTGTCGTACTAATCTCGCAATCTGGTACCATCAAAGTATCAGTTACTACGATGAAAGTAACATTTGTTACTTTTTCAACTAGCAAAACCAAATTTTCTTTATTTTCTCAACGCAAATTCATTTATAGTACCAATCTCGTCAATATCTCAACGTTAACGTTAATTCCGTCCTGTTTTATACATGTAAATTCTGTTGTAAAAAAGACATAAAACAATGGATATTCAAGCGTAAATTCAAAAGGTTACTAGAAGATCCTCTAGCCAGGTTCCATCAGTAACACAGGATTACAGAAAGGCTCCAAAGATAGGTCTATATAAGATTAGACATAAAGACCGACAAATGTAATGGGATAGGGCACGGTTTGAGAAGAGAGCAATCCTCTCCAGTAGCGAGAGTGGAGAGCCTCGTACTTGCCAACAAGGCTATATGACCTGCAAGTTAGGTAAGTTGATCGTCAACGCGTACCTCCTGTCGATCATCACCTATGCTGTCGCCGCTACGCTGTTCATAAAAGAAAGCTGCATAGCGGCAAAGCCCCAATCGGTTCCCTTCTCGTCTTTTGAGAAGTGGACTCGGTGTCCGCCCCTTGGATGACACCGTGCGGCGTCTTCCTCGGCAAGGACTCAGATAAACTCCCTCATTGTCAGGTACCGTCCACTACCAGGTGATTCTTGCCAACGGACTCGGCAAAAACTTAATTTAATTTAACGTCCCTGTAATTTTGTTGTATAATTTTCCTGTTCCTTACACTTACCTGTACAGTGTTGTTACATACAAAATTCAACGTACAAAACGGATTACGGTAATAACCATTTTTCGAAACGGAAGTTTAAAACTCAAGGCTTTTCTTATTATTGTGAGGACTGAAAATAAAGGAAACCAAATATCGAGAAGGCCGCTGTCGAAACAGTGACAAATAATGATTCAGTTCCTCAACGATTTGAAAGTTGAGTGATCAGACCGTTACCGGTGTCCTTCCTTATTGTTGCAACTCCATTGTTGCCATACAATGCACCGTTTTTGTTCAGCTATCAACAAGCACTTTTAATTTCTTCATATTTTAATCTCTGAATCGTATTATCTTTTTTATTTTAATATCTTTATCGCATCTCGTTCTTGATTAAATCCTTGTTGAATCGTATATACGTAAAATTTTCGTTTATCACACGCACACGTGCGCGTTCACACAGACTCACACTCGTACATATGAAGACTTTCAACTAGAAATGAATTTTATTTTCTTAATATATTTAAGAAAACTGCTGAGAAAAATTTTTGGACCAGTGTAAAGTAATGACGGCGCATGGAGAACACGAAGGTCTCATGAAATAAATAATCTAATACTAAACGGAAGTGATATACACGGAGGTTTATAAAGATTAGAAGGATAGCATGGCTGGAACACACAATGACGATGGAAGAACACACAATGGAGACTATAAAATTTCTAATATGGAGATCAAGAGGAAGACTATGGTCGCGGATGTTGATGAGGATCTGAGTAATATGGGGATAAGAGTATGGATAAAACTATGTAATGAGAGGGCTGAATGGGGGAAAATCGTTGAACTAGACTCCAACGTTGAGTGGGTAGAGAGTTGGAAGGTACCGGTATTCATTAACGCGGCCAAGAGCACATTGTAGTCTTCCCCAGGCGCGAAAGGAGAGTCCCTCCCAGACTATACATAGGTGATACTCGACTTGTTTGGTCTCCTGGTGTGAAGCATCTGGGGCTTCATCTTGACAGATATCTCACCTGGTGGGCGCATTCCGAATAAGTATCCCACAAAAACGTACATACGTTTATTCAAACGTCGACCCTTGATCTGCAGATATTCAATGTCTCATCGCCAAGGCGAACTCGACGTTACCACTCAAGTAGTGTGCGACAAAACGCCACTTAATGTAAGTCCCAATACAACAAAAATAATACCCAATGACGATTGTTAAAACTGTCGAAGTATTCTTCGTATTGTTTAAATTAGCAGCCATCCTTACTATTTCTTTTATGAATTTGCTAACTGCTATAATTTTTTATTGTTCGACTAAGCTTTTCGTCATTACTGACATCTTCAGGTCTTAAACAACGTCTATCAACTGTACGTTGTAGGCTTTATACTTTAGGCCCCTCCCCTTATGTCATCGCCCCTCCTATTGGTTCTAGCTGCTACCGCTCTTCACGGGAACTTTGTCTACCTTTTTCCGTTAGGCATTTTTCTAACGTCCGTCAAATTGTTTTTAAGAATCTCCCGTTAATTTCTTCATTCTTGACTTATAATTTTTTGTAACCTTTTACATTTCGTCATTTTTTAGTGTGTTATTCTTATTATGTTAATTTATTTTGTTTATTGTTTAATATATAATAAAAATATTTCTTCATTTGTAAAATCCACTTTTATATTCATTAATTTATTTTTATCTTCTTTTTTAACTTTAAGTATTTCTAGTTCTTCTATTAATTTTCTTTTTGCGGATTGTTTTCTATTTTGATTATTTCCATATTTTCATTGGGATTTATGAATTTATGGCCTGATTCGTTGAAATGTCTTGCATATAGTGAGTTCGTTACTCTAACCCCTTCTCCTTTTGCGTGTTCATTCATTCTAATTTTAAAATTTCTTCCAGTTTCGCCCAGATATATCTTATTACATTCCCCACATTTTAATTTGTATACGCCCGCTTTTTTCTGTTAATGGAATTTCTTCTGTTTTAATCATTTTTTAATATATTCGAATACATTTTTCGTTTTCTTTATTCCTATCTGTATTTCATATTTTTCGAAACATTTTTGTAACATTTTTGTTTGATATCCAATGTATGTTATTGCTCCTTTATATTTCTTTTCTTCATTTCTTTTCTCGACATAAGGGGAGGGGCCTAAAGTATAAAAGCCTACAACGTACAGTTGATAGATGTCGAAGTATTGCATAATAATTTCAATAAAAAACATATGTTGTCGTAAAAGGTTTCATCTGTCATTAAATAATGAAGACAATTATCGCAAAAGATGTACAAATTCATATCCATCATCATCGTCTTCATAACACGGCATAGGCAGGGGGCGGATTTACGCACAGGCAGACTAGGCACTTGCCTGGGGCGGCAAATTTTGGGGAGCGGCAAAATTTGAGGTTAAGAAATGATATTTTTAGATTCAAACAAATTTATAAGTATAAAAGCCAGTTCAATTAATCACACACGAATATAAAAAATATCTTCACTTAATTTTTAACTATAACGCAGTTATCGTTTTTCACCCAAAAGTAATACGGGCGAATGTTTATGTTTTCAACCGTTGAAATATTTGGCGTTGATCATCCGAGAGATTTTAGATGTTGGCAATCCAGATCAAAATTGAGAAATGTAGATCTGTCAATATAATACCGAATTGTAGGTTGGTCCAGAAACCGAGGCAAGCTAATGTTTAAGGAATCGAGACATTCTAGTGATACAATAACTGTGATAGCAGTGGAAGGTGAAGATACTGCTCACACAGTTCAGCCAGAAAAGTCCGTTGTGGAGGAACCTTCATTTTTGAAGAACGAAAAGCCAGTTCACGTCAAAAATCATGATGAAATGTCATCAAATCAGGTAGGGAAGGTCTTAGATTCTGATCCTATTAATTGGCAAATGAACGAGAGCACACGCGATTATGTAGCAAAGTTTGGATTTAAACAGAAGACTAGTGCGGACTGTAAAACCAAAGAGGGAATATAATGATGCCCCCCCCCAACAGAGATTTGTGGGAGGGGGCAAATTTATACTGCCTACGGGCGGCAAAATGTTAAATCCGCCCCTGGGCATAGGCAAAGTCCTGTCTGTTCCCCCTTCGAAAATCTTCCAGCAATCTACCCCTTGGTCTACCTGTGTCCTATAGATTTGTATTTCCAAAGTTGTTTGGCCAGTCTTGAATCTGACATTCTTTCTAAGTGTTCTTCCCACCGTTGTTTGTAATCTTTTAATTTTTCATTCCAGTTGAAACTCTTCTCTTATGGCCTCATTCCTTACACGGTCAAGTTTAGAACTCCTTTCAACTCCTCTTAAAAACGCCATTTCCGAGGCGTGTATTTTACTGTCTTATCTATTGGTTGTTGTCCACAATTCACACCCATAGGACAGTACAGGGACTGCCATAACTTGTAGAACTTTAATTTTGTATCTCAACGTACCTTGTTTGTAAAATATGGTTGATTGTACCACTATATACCAATATGTATTCCATCACTTTCTGCTACAGTCCGTTTCTTGATGTATATAATACATTTAATATTTATAATTAAATTTACCTCAAGATGTTATTTTCCTATTTGGAACATGTTTCGAGAGAACGGGAACTCTCGAAACATGTTCCAAATAGAAAAATAACATCTTGAGGTAAATTTAATTATAAATATTAAATGTAATATATATATATATATAGAGAGAGAGAGAGAGAGTAAATCTGAAGAAGAAAAGACAAATGGCTTTCTATAGACACCTTAGAATAACGGAGGATAGAAAACAAGATCGTCACCTTATACGAGAAGAGAAAGACATAAGTACTTTGGATGAAAAAAGTCTGTCATAATCTAGAAAAGTAAAGTATCAAAGAAGAAAGTAATCGGAAAATTTCGGAGGTAAAGGATATGTCCGAAAAGAAACAAAACAGAACCAAGAGAGCGTTGTCAGAAGATGACGAAAGAATAGTGAGCCAGAGAATGAATGAAAAGTAGTGAAAGTGAAAACAATTTCAAAAAGTGAAGGAAGGTGTGTCCGGGTCACTCCACAGGTAGCTGGAACGAAAATGAAAGATGAGAAGGAATGAAGATAATTACAAGGATAAAGTGAGTGTTTCTTGTTGTACATATACACACTTACGTGCACACACACATACACACGCTTATGAAATTAATGCTGTTTTTAAATTATATGCAAAGAGAGAAAAATAAATACAGTATTATACTGTATAATACACAACGTAACCCGCTTAATTGTGACTATTACAGGAATAATGTATGCGATTGCGTGATATATTTCAAAGGGAAGGATATAATAATTGAATCAAACTAACGCTTGTTAACGAACGGAAAAAATTCTTATCGTTATAATTGTTAAATCGTTATTATTCTTATTTTATGATTTTTTTTCATATGCGTAATAATAAGAAGCTGAAGTAAGGCTGATTTACAACGATCCGTTTCAAATTACAGACCATTTTACTGATTATGGTGTGGGAATAGTTTGGAGGAAAAAACTAAAGCAATATCATTGTCTGATAAACAGCTGTTATTAATCAAGATATTACAAAATAATAATGTATGATGAAAATAATAGAACAAGTGAGCAATGTTGTGCGTTTATGAAGCTGTATTTTGTTGGTCTTTCTTTGTTTCACTTACCTTACACATTGGAGAATATTGATAAGGTGAAACCGACTGATAATGGCATAAAAGAAAGAAAGTATTTGGGAACCTGAGGAAGGTGGCTGTGACGAAGGAAAAACGATTGACTGAAGACGGTAAATAACAAATGAAAATGTAGTAAGGAGAATAAACGACCGAGGGAACGGGAAAGCAAATGGCATTGGTTATATTCTGATAAAAGGCTTTTTACATTATTCAATAACGAAAGGATAGACGAGAGGAAAGAGAAGAACAGAAATAAGAAGGAGATATGATAGTCTCATAGATTTTAAGATTGGGAAGGAATTTCAGAGACATTAAAGATTTCAGCACAGCATCCAAGGAACACATTACGTAACTGAACACTGACTTTGCACATAATCACCATCCGTTTATGATGATGATGACATGAACACTGACTTTGCACATAATCACCGTTTATGATGATGATGACATGAACACTGACTTTGCACATAGTCACCATCCGTTTATGATGATGATGACAACGATGCCATTGCAAAATTTTTGATTCGAAATAATAAATAATTGCGAGTCAAATTGAAATATTCATTTTCTGGAATGCGCCATGACGTCACTAGATCTATGCCGAGTTTGATTCCCGTAAACCTCAGTTCCGATTGAGACCTCGATCAAGGAGATCACTGCTGAACCTCGTCAACTAGTCGATCAACTGTCCTACGTTATACGGGATCAGCCCAGCTGCCAGAGATTTTGTGCAGTCGTAACTGTCTACATTTACCGAAGGTAGAGGTGAAATCGACTGATGCCATCCCAATAGCACCAGGAACCCGGAAGACTGAGGACAAAGGTTTGAAATTTACGGCCTCAAGTTTTAAAGGCTTGTAAAAATTTATTCCTGTGGTTTCTCCTGAAGAAAGGTTTTATAACCTTCTTTCATTATCTAGGTACAGTTTTAAAACATTCGTGACGACACTTTATTGTCGAGATTCCAACTTCAATGACATTATCACGGGCATATGTAAACTGTACACGGGCAATACAAAAATAATTATTACGCATTTAGAGAATGTCAATATTTAGGTTTACTATAATTCTCTTCTTCTTCTTCTTCTTCTTGTTGTTCTTCTTCTACTACTACTACTACTACTACTACTACTACTACTACTACTACTACTTCTCCTCCTTCTTCTTCTTCTTCTTCTTCTTCTTCTTCTTCTTCTTCTTCTTCTTCTTTTTCCTCCTCCCCCTCCTCCTCCTGCTCTATCCAGAGATTGATTGGCTTGCTATTTTTTGCTTACCGTAAACATCCTCTTGATCACCGTATACCTAATCCCTTCTTTATCTTATCCATACACTCCTGTATGGGCACTCCCCTCCCACTACGCGCCTCAGTCATTCCGTTGATTAGGGTGGTGAACCAGTCTGAACGGCGTAGCATACTGCTTTTCTTTTCCGCAATGTTTTCAGTCAAAATCCTTCTTTCATTCAGTTTCTTCAAAACCTCAAAATTATGCACTCTTTCTGTCCACGGAATTCCTGAGGCCCTCGCCCACCATCACATCTCAATAGCTTCAAGTTAGCTCCTCTCCAGTTGTCTCATGTTCCAAGTTTCTGAGTCATATGTGCAAATGAAACATTTTATGAATTTCTTCCTGGACGGCAGAAGAGATCTTTTCTCAGAAAAGGTTTCTTTTTCTTGAGGAATTCTTCTTTTTACATTACTGGTGCATCTCCTATGTGTCGTAATGCAGCTTCGAAGATATTTAAAGCTGTTTATACTTGCACTGGCTTTCCTCTCAGTCTTCTGTTTCCTATTTCTAGAATATTTCACGACCTTTGTTTTTCCTCATTTATAATCGTGTATTTATCTTACAGGATGTTGTTTATTTTGTTAAATGCATTCTGTAGTACTTCCTCATTGTTTCCTAACACCACAATGCCATTTGAAAAACGTTACAGTATACAGTTTTATACTGTATACATCCATTATTATTCCATAGTCGTTGGTTTCCGTGAAATCCTCCATCGCGTACTCTACATACGAACTGAACATTGTGGGGATAATCCACACCCCTGTCTAACGCCTTATGTTATCGAGTCCGTCATGGTTTATGAGAGCTCTCTGATTCCTGTAGAGTTGCAGAATGATTCGTCTGCCCCGACAGTCTAAGTTCTTTATAAGTTCTCGTACACCTCTGAGCACTTTAAACATTGTATACTCGTATTAAATGAATAATAGTAATGTATGCGCGATAGTTATTATTATTTACCGAACTCGTTATTAATACAAGTTCTCGTAGCACACACATTTACATAAAAACACTCACGATATGTGCGTATTAATTGTTCTTTAATCGTTGGCCGTGACAGATTGTACAAATTTGAATTTGAATTTAACTAACATGCTTTGCCGTCTCAGGAATGTATTTAAATGCTACGCCAAACAATCGCCACCCCTTCTTCATGCTAATTATATACTATTAATACACGTAAAGAAATAAATAATACTCTATCGACCAGTGATAGAGAATCAACAAAGTAATAATAACAAAACTTCACGTAATATATAATCAGAACGTAAAATAATCCAAATGAATACTTACTATGAAAAAACACAACACTCACAAAACACGAGCACAATGACCAAGAACAATTGCACACCACCAAGGTCAACAAAACACTGCGACGAGTGTAGAATTCTTGGCGGCATTGAACTTGTGTTTTTGAGTGTTGTGTGTTTTTTCATGGTAAGTATTCGTTTGGATTATTTTAACTTTTAATTACCGTATATATTACGTGAAGTTTTGTTATTATTATTTTGTTGACTATCTATTATTGACTGGCTGGCAGAGTATTATTTATTTCTTTACGTGTATTAGTATACAATTAGCCTGAACACGTCTGCTGACTGAGTGGCCGAAACGTAGCATTTCTATTTCGTCTGTGATGGCAAAAGTACGGAGGGTGCCCACAGCATGGTGCAATGGTGCAAGTTGCACCACTGGAATGTTCGGTAGGGAACTTCTTACTGTATATATATACGCAAAAAATAAATTGTGCTTTAAAATTTAGTAGATTTTTTTATTTTATTACTATATCTTCCCTGCCATTAATAATAATCTTTTCCTTTCAAAATTCCTTGTTGGAAATAGAAGTTGCATGAATTTAAGCCAGGTGCGTAACCAGAGACTCAATTACCCCCTTACAAGAGTCGTAAATCAAACGAATCAGTCAAGAAAAGAATGCAATTACAAAATCAAGTTAGATTATCTTGATGAGGCCTAATGTACTACTAATTACGTTAGGCCAGGTTTTACCAGACTTTTACATTTCTCATAATTTAGTTATTGATTAAGCATACTAGAAAACCTTTTGGTATTGATAAAAAGAATAACATTGTTTTTTTTTTATTCCAATAATTGTTTAATTGGCTTTAGCTTTTCATCAATGTTTGGGATAAAGACCCAAGATCCACCGTTATCTGGGAGATTATTCCATACCCCCGTATCGTGATCCCCCCTACCCACGAAATCAAATTCTTGAGGGACTTCGGAATACTGGGGTGGGCAGAATTGCAGCACGGTCTTTGGGGGGGGGATGGGCACCTCTGCAAAAGTGCGTCTGTTAAATTCATATTCAAACCTATTAATTCTGTATTGCCCGTATACAGAGATCCTGTTTATAACAGTAAATCATGTCCAACTGTCAGTACAAATTGTGTCTCGTTAATGACGGAACCTTACAAAACCCTTCGTCACCCATTAAGTCACGGTCACCGCTTCACTAAGGATAATTTCTCCAGTGCCAAGCGACTAACGGTTCGCTTATGCATATACACCTAACTGTAATTCTAGATTCTAGCGTTTCCTCAATCTATTTAAGTTAAACCAGTGGCGTATCTAGAATTTGGCCTTGGGGGGGGGGGGGTAAGTTAAGACTAATCAACAATACTATCTTTAAAGTGGCTGGCTGAAAAAGGTTTGATAACATCCTGAAATCAATCCCATTAAAGTGAATGGTAATAACACAGTAAAAATACGCGTTATTGAAACATAGTTTCTACAAGATACTTATTGATTGAATTGATTTTCCTATATTTCATATTTCAAACGTAGGCCTATACGCAATGCTGTGTAATAAACCTGTTTGTATATTTAAAAACGAGTTACTAGCTAAAAAAACACGGCTTAAACAATAATAAAAGTCCCTAAAAATTTAAAAAAATTAAGAGATTAACAAAATTCGTCAACTTTTTCGACCCTTTGGGGGGGGTCCAGTCCATTCGCTCAGCACCCCGTAATATGCCCCTAAGTTAAACACCAATTATCAGAAAAAACAACAGCTATTTCTTGTAAGTGTAAAATTATTTTGTTTAATGGACGTTTCACAGGCATAGACCTATATCTCCAGTGTCATGAACTGAATGAGCCAACGAGTAATAGCTTTGTAGATACTTTCCCAATGAATGTACCTACAATAATTCGATTATGCTATAGTCAGTATCGATATATGGTGAATATTGCATATAATTTAAGTGAAATAATAGTGAAATAATAATAGCAAATAGCAACCATGTTAATTTATTGGTTTATGCTCCAGAATTGTTGTTTCCATTGTTCTAATCGTTTCTCATTGTTTTTTAATGAAGCGCTTCTCGCAATATTGTGTCAATAGGTTAAACCTGTGCCTGTCACACCAAAAGTTGGTTATGTTAGGTTAATAGTTAAACTGAAACGACTCGCAAAAACCAATATTCCTTTAAAATAATACTTTCTTTTTGTATAAATTACAAAAAAAATCAACGACTCGAAGAAAGTCGGGGTGGCCTAAGGCTCTTCATACAGGTCGCTTTAGGCCTATATGTCTCCTTTTTTGTGGCGGAACTCGCTGTTCGCTTTCAACAGAAAATTTTACACACTTTTTTTTTTTGCTGAAATCTACTTGTGATTGGCACTTTTCCCTGGTCCCATACTACAATGTTTTCACAATGTTGTGTATGCTGCGAAGACGTTTACAATAAAATTCTGTTTTAATCCGAATACGGTTACAAAAAAGCATGTTTTCGTTCACAAGGTTATGTTCATTAGATAAGGTTTGAATATAATACCACAGTAGTAAAATACATCCATTATGAACGACATTTAAACTATAGATTCGGCATACTTATGAATGAATAAGAAGAAAATGCTTGAACATAGTAATGCTTAGTTATATTTGCTTTTAGTTGTGTTCTTTTATACAAGCTGAGATTCTCATCAAGGTCAATCAGTTGCTATCATAGTATTAACATACGAAACGACATATGTTATCAACTCAACTATGAGTTTTATTTACTTTAAACAATAAACTAAAAAAAAAACGACACAAGTCTTACCTAAACCTCAAGTAGGCTATTAACACATTACGTATTTTCGCATTACATTCAGCAATGAAATAATTCACAATTGTTACGCTTCTTCTTCCTTCTCTTCAGCGTATGGTGTATCGATTCTATGGCATACACAAAACATCGAAAATGTAGTGTAGGTACGGTTGTTGGGAAACTACTGATTTGTATTTGTATTTAATGTATTTGGATTTAAATTATTTCAAATATTGTAAATGTTGTTAATACAATCAGCTGTTCTGACGAAGTTTTTAAATAATTAAAAAAATATTAAAAAACAATTTTTTTTAATTTTTAAATTGTAAAATAAAAATGAAAAATAGTAATAAATAGAAAAAATTAAAACATTAAATTTTTTAATTTAAAAAATATAAAAAATTTTGTGTTAAGAATTATTTTTTACTAATTGGAATTATTCCTAGCAGCAATTAAATTTACCATAAGTCCTCTGATTTTTTTTTTAAACTGAATCTGTTTTGTAATTAATGTGTTCTTGTTACTCCGATTATATATTAATGTATTCAAAATTCCCTTTGTGTCCCGTTTGAACATTTTATTATTGATTTAACTTTTTTTTTACTGTCTTGAAATCGACGACTGTTGTTACGTGTTACATGTAAGCAGGTGGTCAGCTTATATTTATAAACACGCGGCTTCAAATAAGTATCAATAAGTCGAAACGGCTACGCAATAGGTCTGATGAAACACAAGTGAGTCTGTGTGAAACGATCATTCTGTACTTGCAGAATTTAATTATTTATATGTGTGTGTGTGAGCGCGCGCGCGTAAACACAAGACCGTCGCACGCATGAGGACGCATTTATGCCAGACAGTAATAAAACTAGTGAAAGGCACGCTCGTTATCATCAAACATCCTTGTTAATGTCCAATTGTGATATTGTTGAGCCTGTCATTTGCAACAATTCAAATAACTGTTTATTGGCATTTTATTCAGCAGATATATATTCATTTAAGATTATTGCGAATGACATGATAGGTCTACAATATATGGCTCGCGAATTACGACACGAGCAGGCCCGGATTTCTCACTAGGCACGTGCCTAGGGGCGGCAGGCTCAGGGGGGCGACGCGAGGTGAAAAATTATTTGTTAAAATTTCATGTTTTCGGTTTTTTAATTACAGTATTTGTATAGGGCACTTGCGTTATGGAAAAATTGAAGAAAATGGTTTTCAAATAACCTTTAATTAGGCCTATATCATTGAATAACACGGTATTGACACTGGGCCTATCAATAGCAGTGGTCGAAGCGGAGGACGGTCGTATATGTACAGGTCTGGACAAATTCTTGTCCGCTTTTTTGCCGACTAAAATAGTTTGTTTCGATATCGCTTGGGGTGACAAAACCAAACCATGTAGGTCTATAAATAAACTTATAAAAAGAAAGTATGCCTACGTATATTACTTGTAATTAAAGTAACCTATGTGTTACTAAAGTGTACACCTAAATAAATATTAATACAAGTTAAAAAATGTAGTCTTTTTCACAATTCCATCACACTTCCCTTTTAGATTTAAGATCAAATGAAATATTTGCAATAGAGGTAGTTGAAATGACTATTTTCAGCAACTTTTTTTCAGCAGTCAAGGAGAATTGAATATACAGAAGTTATTTGTTGGGGGGGGGGGGCGCTAACAATAGTGCCTAAGGGTGGCAGGACACCTAAATCCGGGCCTGGGCACGAGTACAAGAAATGGGGCTTAGAGACACACAAAACACGTAAAAACAAAATACTTGCCTACTGGAACTGACATACATCTAATAGACTACGAGTTTGGATAATGAAGATGTACAGGCATGTGGGGTATACACGTATTTAGGACTCGTAATGGAGATAAAGAGATTACCAGAAGGATACTTCAGGCTAGGTAAACGAATAAAGCATTAATGGAATTTAGTGGAGTAAGGATACTGGTAAAAAGATAAAGTATAATATTTACTTTGCATTAGTTGAGAGTAGTTTCCTGTACGGAACAGAACCATGGGCCGTCAAAGAGCAAAACTAAAATAAATTAGAGACGGTGGAGATGGACGTGCTCCGGAGATCCCTACAAATTAGAGACGGTGGAGATGGACGTGCTCCGGAGATACCTACAAATTAGAGACGGTGGAGATGGACGTGCTCCGGAGATACCTACAAATTAGAGACGGTGGAGATGGACGTGCTCCGGAGATACCTACAAATTAGAGACGGTGGAGATGGACGTGCTCCGGAGATCCCTACAAATTAGAGACGACGGAGATGGACGTGCTCCGGAGATCCCTACAAATTTCTAGACGGGACAGAATTTCAAATGAAGACATTGTAGGAAAGGTAGGGATAGAAGGAACTTAGTTTCATGAATTTGAAAGGACCAGTTGATTTGGTATGGCCACGTCCGGAGAATGGGGGTAAGAGACGTTCAAGTAAGGTAATGCAGGTTTCTATCGTCAGAAGCGGGGAAGACCATGGAAGTCCTGGAAAAAAGGTATATTAAGGGCCATAGGTGCACGAAATTCCCAGGATAGAACGTCAAATGATCGAATCGAGTGGACGTTAGACATCGGACAACGTCGAAAGGCTTTTTAAAATCTATATATTCATTTACTCTGTGTGTGTGTGTGTGTGTGTGTGTGCGCGCGCGCGCGCGTGAAGTGGCCGCGGGCCCGCATGTAAGCAATAATAAACATATAACCGTATGAACATCAAACCGTGGAAAATGTTTGTCATTCTACTGAAGCATTGTATCTCACAAGCACGGTTAACGACATATTTGTGACGCGTCCAACCAAATATAATTACTTACCTGTTACTTAAGTTTTCGAATGCCATTATATAATACACACACGCAAACTTGTACATATTACACAAACACACATTCCCTGTATGAAATGTTCCATCCATGGTACCGAGGGGGACGGATCATGGTGAAGATACAGAAATTTACCTGCCGAAAAGGAGAAATATAACAGGACTCACGCGAAAACAGACTATCGTCGCACACTTGGCCGCGAGCGCGATCGGGTGTGTGGTGGTTTTGGCTGCGTACGTGTTACATATACAGTGCATCGCCTCGGCCTCGGCCGTTTGACAACTCGTGTAATCGGTAACTAAAGTATTTTCGTTCACTAAATCAGTTTTCTGAGACATAAAACTCTTTTAATATCTGTATTTTTAAATCACTTTGTAAGTTTTGTCAACCTACTATTTATGTACGTAAAAATAGCTCACAAAAAGAAACAAGAATAATATACAAAAACTAAATAACTCATACAACAAAGATAATACAACGAACAATGGAATATACAAACTGAATGCCAAGACTGCAACAGATGCTATATAGGTCAGACGAAAAACCAATTGAGAAAACTTATTTTGAACACTTAAACGCGTACAGAAAATCAAAAATTTACAAATCCAATTTGGTCACACAAACAATAAATACAGGACACGAATTCGCAGACATCGCCAACATGACACTGATAAAACACGTACTAAACGAGCCACAATAATGAATATATGGGAAAACGTACAAACATACAAACACAAGGCAAACTAATACCTGCTGAAATCAACACAAAACACGACACAATTTTCAAATCACTCGAAAAGCACAAATATATATAGGCCTACCACACCTACACACAATAACACCAATGTAAACTACCAAGAGGCAACAGGAAGCCGTAGCAACAACCAACCTGGACACAAGTACTCCACAAGCCTAAAAAGAAAGATGGCCGAGGATGGGTAAACTATTTGATGCCCAAAACATGTTCCGAGTAAGGAAAACAATATACGTTGATTGAAAACGTAGTAAATGTTGAATAATGTACATTTCATGAAAAGGACTGTAGCAGAGAAGCGTTTGAACACACACACATAAAGTCGCATAATAATTATAAATTGAAAAAAAAAATCTATGACACTTTAACAAAAATTAATTTATGTACATGATAAAGTTTGAACTTTTGAAGCAATCCAAATAGGATCCATTTTTCTTTGAAACTGGCTGAAGATTCCCGCAAGCGTGTAACTTGCCAATCGACAACGGGAGGGTCGCTCCATACGTTTGGGAAAAAAATGGGCAGTCACCACTACCATCAGACAATAATAGTAAAATGATGATAAGAAAATAAGAAAATAATGATAATAATATAACTTAATGTCCACAGTGGTGTCTATGGAACAACACATGTCAATTTCGGAGACAATTTAGTGGAATTTTTGACATCTTTAAGACGTCGTTGCTTTCATTCAAAATACTGACAATTATTTTACAACTCTTGTATAAAGATAACTCGAAACATTCCTTGATTTCTCATGCTATACAGCTTACGAATCTGATTTTTTTCTTTAATAATTTTGCAAGATGTTCATTGTTTTTGTAATTAAAAGACATTTGGTTTATTTTTTAATAGTATTTGGAATTTGGTTTTTATAGTAAGTAGCAAACCGACTCTCGTCTGTTCACGCCTGTGAAGAAACCACTACCGTACGTGGACGATAAGGATGTCCTATTTTATTTCATTATTGCTTTTGATATAAATGTTATGTTTTTTATAACTGTGTAATTGTGATGAAGTAAAGAACAATACCATTATTATTATTCATTATTATTAAATGTGTGTGTGTGTTTTTGAGAGAGAGAGAGAGAGAGAGAGAGAGAGAGAGAGAGAGGAGAGAGAGAGAGAGAGAGAGAGAGAGAGAGAGAGAGAGAGAGAGAGAGAGAGAGAGAGAGAGAGAAACAGACAGACACAGTATGATACTTATGATGTTTATTCTATTTTAGAATGTTTCTTTCATATGAAAGTATTTATTTTATTTCCTTGCTAACACTTTATGTACATTACGTTGGACTTTTAAACTTTGAATGTGTGTGTGTGTGTGTGTGTGTGTGTGTGTGTGTGTGTGTGTGTGTGTGTGTGTGTGTGTGTGTGTGTGTGTGTGTGTGTGTGTGTGTGTGTGTGTGTGTGTGTGTGTGTGTGTGTGTGTGTGTGTGTGTGTGTGTGTGTGTGTGTGTGTGTGTGTGTGTGTGTGTGTGTGTGTGTGTGTGTGTGTGTGTGTGTGTGTGTGTGTGTGTGTGTGTGTGTGTGTGTGTGTGTGTGTGAAGTCTAAACCCCTGTAAAAAGTAAATAATCACAAACGCTTTGACGATATTGAACTGAAAACTGTTAAAAAAATATAGCCTATGCATGTTAGCATGGAACTAGAATGAACAATTGCGTTAAAATTTCTCTTAATATAGTTAAAAATTAATTTAAGAATAAACACAATTTCTCCCTCTCTCTCGCTATCTCTTTCTCACACACACACGCGCGCGCATGCATGATGAAATAATCGCGTAATCTATATAAAATACATTTGAAGGATGGGTGTAATAAATGAAACGAAAAGATACAAATAAAATCGGTGCAAGTACAACGATCATGTCATGGTGTCGATTAACACAAAAATAATGTTAATTTTATAATAAAACAAATTCCACACGCGCGCGCAAATATCGGCCTTATGGATAAAGTGACACCGTGACACCATGTGACAACAGAGCAAAGTATTCAGACATTGAAAACTGCGTTATAACATCATGTTATGAACTTCACCGGAAATTCAGTACAATCTGATGACACTTGGAAAGACATTCCGAGATCTCACCGAGTCCCACACAATAAGCTATTCCGAGTTGGTTAGTTCTGCACGGTAAACAAGTCCTTAAATCTAGCAAAACAGATGTAGGTCTATACAATGCCGGTGTCGCCAGAGCAAATGCAAAAGAAAACACCGCGCGAATATATCGGAACAAAAAAAGGGGCGTAAGAATTTTCTTTACAATAATCAGCAGACAGTTCTGTTTTTGATACTATTATTTGAAGTTTTCTCAAAGACTAGACTAGCGTTTTCTTTGTCGAAACTGCCCAAGAACGTGAGTAACTGATTTTTCCTTTAATTTGATTGTTGAGAGTATAAAATTTGCTTATGAATTGTGGCTGTTTTGAATCGGCTTTTGAGGCTTACGTATCATCAACGTGAATGAAAATGTTTATGATAAGGCCATTTTCCTTTAGTTCCTGCTTGTTTATAAAAAGATGAATTTCGACGAAAACGAAACATCGAAGCTTGATAATGTTTTTAGGCGTTTGAAACGTATAATGTGCATAAACTGCAGACTCTCCTGTTCAGCCATGTTCTATGTTGATATTTACTATATAACAAACATTATCATGTTAAAACGACAGAGACCGAAGATTTCTAGACTGTGGGGAATCGAAAGTGTGGAAAAAATATAGTGTTCACATCACCTGGAGCGTTACATTTTTCGATTACGTTACACATTTTGCATCACGCATTTTGTGGAATGACCCCCAGCCTAAAAACATTATCATGTTAAAAATATCTAAGTATTAGGCTGCTTTATGTAAATGCTGTTGTTTGGTACGTAAGAAACGATGAGATCCACATGCATCCGAAGATCGCTTCAATCATTCATACTAGGGTTGGAAATTTGTCAAAGTGCGTGAAAAACGAAAACACTTGAATGCGAGACGTTGCAGCTCAACTTCTTGACAACGCCAAAAGGTAACCAGAGTGAGAAGAGACGCTCTAAATTATATAAGTGAAATACATAAGACAATCAAATTGATAAATGATCTTAACATAATCGATTATTACGGACCCTCTGTTCCCTACTCTACATTCCCTAGTGTAACTCGGGAATTGCTACCTTCTTTCCCGCACACCTGAAGAAGGCCGTCGTGAAAACGAGCGAAACGTCAGAGGTCTTGAGCGTCGTTATTACTGCCAACATGAACAAGATAATGGCAATATGACTTTAACAAATTTAGACCACGCCCTAACATAGGAAAAAATTGTTTTTAAATGTACATAAATACGCAGTCACGTGATCGTAAATAAATAGGCCTACTACACATATAAGAAGTAAGTGAAATCTCTTATGTGTTCTATTAAACAGTGATAATTGTTATCATTTTTGTAAGTCAAAACACACACACACACACACACAGAAATCAAATTATAAGATTCATGAAAACAATATAAAACTACTTATTTGTCTACGGGAAAAAAAACTATCAAAACCCAAAATCGGAAGGCCGTAAGAGCATAACTGTGTACTGTCTCTATTGTACACTACTCTCCGAAACTATCACACTTAGTTATCTCAGACAAAGTTCAAAAAAATTCGAAAGACAATACAAACATTTGATGAAAACACTGATTCTACAAATACAGAGCGAATGACAAGAGAAATTAACAAAAAAAATTAGGGCACAGACACAAATAAGAAAAAAAATGTTTTTTCACTGACCGTTTTCAGAATCTCCGTTCTTGGCGTGGAGAGCAGCCAGGGTCTGGAGTTCCGGCTTCATGTTGTATACACACAAACGTAATGCAATGTTAGCGTCCAGAACGTAAAGTAAAGGTTACTACGATAATCTAGTGTTTCCACGATGCCGGCCAAGGTTTTTATACCTCCCCACCACCACCACCATCGCAACATACACACACATACACATACACATTCCCTCTAACAATTTGTCTATTCTTATTCATTTATATTTTATTATACATATTTTTATTAGTAATAATAATAATAATAACATTTTTTGTACAAGAATATAATTTTTATTATTTTTTGAATATTATAATGTTTCAATAGTATTAACTATCATCGTCAGATATGGAAATTAATTAATTAAAACATTTTTAAAAATCAATTGTTCAAAACAGCTGTTTTATATGTAGACTAAATTTAATGATTTATATATTATGTAAATATATGTTACATAATTAATTATAAAATATAATTTTTCGTGTTAATCTGAATTTGTACTGGTATTAATGAATTACTTGTTTTGTGTTTAAATATTTCTAAATTTTCCCATGAGGTCATTTTTGGACCTTTGTTTTAATAAAGTGATATAATGTAAATTTGGAAATGTGTGTTTGATTTTGATTGGGCGTGTAGATAAATTTGATTTGTATATATCTGGACATAACAACATCGAGATAGAGGAGGACACAATTGAAGTGGTGGACAATTTCACGTATCTCGGAGAGAATCTAGCAAAGACTGGATCAGAGGAGCCGGAGATCCAAAGACGGACCACCATGGCTAACAAGGCGTACTTCGCATTGCTGCCATCATTTAGGTCTGGGGATGTGCACAGGGAAACAAAAATGAAAATATATAGTACTGTCATCAGACCGGTGTTATGCTACGGGTGTGAGTCATGGACAATCACACAGAAAACAGTCGACATAGTAGACACCTTTGAAAGGAAAATCCTCAGACGCATTATAGGCCCACTACAAGAAAATGGCTCGTGGAGACTGAGATACAACAACGAACTGTATCAAATATATAAAGAGATACCAGTCGCAAAATTTATAAGAATTCAAAGATTGCGTTGGGCCGGACATGTTATGAGAATGGAGGATGGCAGGAACCCTAAGAGAGCTTTGCTGGGTACATGGGAGGGAACGAGACCTAGAGGTAGACCGAGGAAGAGAAGATGGCGTTGCAGAGGACGCGAGAGACATGGGGATAAGAAACTGGAGGAGGGTTGCAGTGGATAGAGTGGATTGGAGGCGGAGATTGGTGGAGGCCAGGGCCCGATTTGGGCTGTAGCGCCATAGGAGAGAGAGATATATCTGGTTTTAAATATGAATTACGGTGTTGTATAAATCTTCCTTTTAAACGTTTTTTAGTTTGGCCTACATAAAATTTGTTACAGTCAGGGCATAAAAAAAAATATTTTTTTTTTACTTATTTACACTATATTTTCTTTCACTCTTTTTCATTAATTATTATTATTACACTGATACTAACCACTATCTCAAGGACTTATTTTTGCAGTGACTGAACACACACGCGCGCGCAAGAATATATTATAGAAATACACCTATACACTATAACATGCATCACACCTACATAGGTATACCTATAATATTATAATGTGTTCGTGTTTGTGTGTGAGGGGGGGGGCGTGCGCGCTTGTGCAGTGCCGTAACTACGGGGGAATCCCCCCCCAGATGTTAGAGTTCCATCATAATCACGTAACTTAAGCCTCTTTTTAAATCAGTTGCGTGCTTTGAAATAAGGTTTATAAATAATTGTATAAATAAAAGGAATCACAATATTTGTAAATCAATAAAATAAAGGAGAGTACAACTTTAAAGTTGTCTCATCCCCCATCCATCCCAGAATAGGCTCCCTCCCCACAATAAAAGGGGGCGGCAGAGGAGAAAGAGAGAGAGAGAGAGAGAGAGAGAGAGAGAGAGAGAGAGAGAGAGAGAGAGAGAGAGAGAGAGAGAGAGAGAGAGAGAGAGAGAGAGAGAGTTATTAAATAACTAATCGAGTTCTCAGTTTTAACTCGACCGTTTAGCATTTGTCTGTCTGTTTATCAATCTTTTTGGAGAGGTCTCACGATAATTTTTAATACATCAACATCGATTTTCATAAAAATTAGCATGCAAGTTAAAGTTTGAATGGGCTTTTACTCCACAACACAAGCCCTTCAAACGTTTGGAAGGTGGAAAAATTCGATGGGTCACAATTTTTGAAACTTCCAAAAGTTCCTGAAACGTCTGGAGGCAAAAGTCTGAGGGAAAATTTTTTTTTTTTTAACCGGAAAAGATCATTTAGGGTATCAAGTTAAAGATAATTTTAAACAAAATCTGTTTACAGTATCATTTTTTTAAATTCTGAATTTTAAGAAACCAGAGACCAAAAAAGGGATAAACGTGTTTACAAAATCTGAGAATCCGTGCCGGGAATCAGACTAAAGATAATTTTAATCGAAATCCGAATATAGTGTTTACTTTGAAAACGTTATAATTTTAGAGGCGCCTTGGACTAAAATTTGCAGTCGCAATTTGAAAAAATTATGTGTAGTATCAAATTATGAGGAATTTTTTTCAAAATACGATCTCGGTGACTTTAATATTTTGACAAAATTTATATCATTTAACAGATATGTCAACATTATTATAAAATACATTCGTTTAATTTTATCTAATAACAAACGTATTTCCTTCCAAATAATGAGCAAGTTCTGCAGCTCGGGGAGCTTACTGGTATAAGAATTGTTTATTTGTTTATACATCAGGTCTCTGATATAGGAAAATAGATTCTGTGAAATGTAGGATACTCCTTCTTCTTCTTCTTCTTCTTCTTCTTCTTCTTCTTCTTTTTATTTTTATTTTCTCATTTACACCTTCTCCATAGATGTTTCTCTGTCTTGACATCGGATTCACTTCTACAATATTCTTCATCATCATCTCATAAGAAGATTAAATAAATATCGGTATGGAGAACCATAAATGACTTCCATGTTCTAAGAATTATATTTTAAATCATTTACGAAATGAAATGTTTCCATAGAAACTACTTCTTTCCACTTATTGCTTCAGTCTTAACCACAGTACTGTGGTCACTAACGTATACAACCACACGTTATCGCACTCGATTTTCACTGATGATGGCAGTCGACGGCACTGCCGAAACGTCTGGTTTTGCAGAAAACTTTGGTCTACGGCCAAACAGGACTGGAAGGAATTTTAACAACAAACTACTTCTTTGTTGCCGATAACGTAGTACATATGTACAAAATTATCCCCTCTCCCTTCAACTACAATTTTCATTTATAGAAAATTACCCCTACCCCGTTCAACTAGCCTCTTCATTTATAGATATTTCATCTACGTTTCTACAGTGGATTATTAAGATATTCTTATCACGATACTTTATTTATCAAAATTAAGTACTTTACTCTTGTCACAACAAAAAATGTTTCAGGTAGACTACCCTTTCCCCCTAACCGATCTTCACCAAAATCAATCGACCTTGAGTCCTCTACAACTCAGGCACATATGTAAAAAATTATTTGATTCTGTTTGAATTTACGGCAGTTATCGTTTGTCATGGAAACATTTCTCTTGTTACAACATAAAATGTTGCAGGTAAACTACCCCTTTCCCTTAATCGATCTTCACCAAAATCAACAGGCCTTGAGCTCTCTACAATGTAGGTAAGTTTGCAAAACACTATTGGATTATGTATGAATTTACGGCAGTTATCGTTCGTCATAGAAAAAATTAACCTTGTTATCACATAAAACGTTGCAGGTAAACTACACCTTTCTCTTAACTGATCTTCACCAAAATCAATAGGTCTTGAGTTCTCTACAATTTAGGGATGCATGCAAAACATTATTTGATTCTGTTTGAATGTGCGGCAGTTATCGTTCGTCATAGAAACAATTACTCTTGTTAAAACATTAACAGTGGCAGGTAAACTACCCCTTACCCTTAACCGATCTTCACCAAAATAAATAGACCTTGAGTACTTTACAACTCAGGCACATATGTAAAAAATTATTTGATTCTGTTTGAATTTGCGACTGTTATCTTATGCCATAGAAAAAAATCTATAGACAGACAGACACATAGACACACACACACAGACTTTTCGAACAATGACATTTTTCATGTTTTGAGGGTAGTACAATCAGAATCTGCAATAATCTCGAACACGATTTTCTTTTTGCCATCACTATACTTCCATTTCCTTAAGGAACATGGAAGTAAAAATGGCTTTTTCCGGTCCCAAGTAGATAAACTAGATCTGGTCACTCCAGCGCTTCTTCGGACGTCCCACACCTCTCCGACCCTTCGGCTTATAATTCAATATTTGTTTGGGGACGAGACAGTTATTCATTGCATTCAGGTGTCCCAACCACTTCAACCGATATTAGGCAATCATTCCGAGTTTACTCATAATATTTAGTTCCTGCCGTGTACTTACATTCCTTCTACGATCTTAGAGAGCGTATCCTGCCACGTGCCTGAGAAATCTCATTTCGGTCGCGTGATTACGACTGTCCTGTGATTTCGTTGAAGTCCAATTCTCCGACCATAGAGAAGCGTGGGTAGAGTCTATCGCCTTGCAGGACTTCAGGCGTGTTTCTCTACTCGTTGTTTTCGTGATGGTCCGACACGTGTGGTTGGACTTGTCATTGTTTGTTATGTAAGACACATTACAGCCCAGATATTTAAAATTGCTGATCTGCTCTAGAACAGTGCCATCTACAACAATTCGGTCTTGTGGGATCAGCTCCATTGAAAGGCATTACCTCAGTGTGGAGAACTGTAAACTTAAATTCTTGCAGATTCTATGTAATACGTGTACAGCCATCTGCATGCCGCTTTCCGAGTTTGACAGGTCATCACCAAAGAACAACGTGTGTCAACTGCAGAGTGACCAATCGTAAAGTACTCCGGAAGTTTCATCTGCCGATTCTCTATGACATCGTCTTCTTCCTCTTCTTTTTCGCTGCGTGGCTTGGGCTAAAGCCCGTTCCGACTTCACAGAGTCGCTGACGATTTTTAACATGATAATGTTTTTAGGCTGGGGGTCATTCCACAAAAATCGTCATCGAAAAATGTAAACGCTTCCACACTTTCGATTCCCCACAGTCTAGAAATTTGATATGTAAACGCATCAAGACAGAAATAATCGCTGCTGACATTCAGGTTAGCAAACGTTTTAGTGAGAATAAATTTGGTTTTACATGCTCTGTTTGTGATCGTCTGTGGTTTGGAAATGATTTACGTAATCCACCAAACGTAATCCACATTATACGTTTCAAAAGCCTAAAAACATTATCATGCTTCGATGTTTCGATTTCGTCGAAATTCTTTGAATGCTTAGGTGCATAAATAGAGAGAGATAGAGAGAGAGAGAGAGAGAGAGAGAGAGAGAGAGAGAGAGAGAGAGAGAGAGAGAGAGAGAGAGAGAGAGAGAGAGAGAGAGAGAGAGACAGACAGACAGATTTTTCCATCCACGAGCTCTCGTCCCCCACTTGCCTATATTCAAACGCTTGTTTAAAAATGCGTTTCACATGGGACTTCCCATTCTGCTTGTATTCCGTTATTTTCTCCAGTACCGACTGTAACTTCAGGTCTTTCCTTATGTCGTCGTTTCGTAGACGATCTCCCAAACTACATCCCTTCACTGCCCTTAAAAATTTCATTGCCGAAGCCTGTATTTTTTAAATATCTTTTTGCAGGAGAGTCCATGTTTCACATCCACACATTAAAGTCGGCAGAGCCACGACCTTAAAAAACTTTAGCTGTCTCCCACTGCGTTTTATTCTTCAATAGTCGTCTTGTTGTTCCAAGGTATAACTAAATTTATTTAACTTTCTGTTGATACCGTTATCCTTCCTATATGAGATATCACATCCCAAATAATTAAACTGTGATACCTGCTCCAGAACACCATTATCAATTATAATTTTTGTTCTTACAGTGTTCTTCCCCAGGAAGGCCATCACTTTTGTCTTAGTATTTAAGATCTTAAAGTTGTATTTCTGGCAGATTGAATGCAAGGTATTGTATGACGTCGTCTGTTATCCACGATGTGGTTTGGTATTTGTCATATCTGTAGTATTCTTTACCATATCCATCGCGTTCTGTAACGGCAGCTTGGTCTTATTCGGGTCACTTTCAAATCCAAGTTTTTTCCAGTATATATCCTCTTGGATCCGTTTGCACTGAATGTTCGTACCACTGTAGATTTTTTTTCTTATTTTCTTACCTTTGTTAGGTCCGTCTTGTGACTTTTATCTTTAGAATAAAATTAGTGTGACGCGTTTCAGGTCATCTGACCCATCCTCAGACACTTGCTCGAAAAGATGTCGTCATATATTAAAATTCAATTAAAATAAAAACACACATATGTAAATTCATTGTCAATAATTAAATGTTCAAAAACATGAATAACACTGTTGTCGTGGCGCACCACGCGATTACCGATCGATACTGAGTAGTGTAACTATTCAACGTTTTGTTTTTGCGAGCGCTAGTATTGCTGTATCATATAGCGGGTTGCTTTTGAAATTCAATTTATCATTCAATATGTTGTTCTTATATACAGGGTAGTTATGACCCCTGTATATTTCAAATTCTTCAAGTGCATTCATCCTGAGTACTTTGTCACAAAAATGTAGGGGTATGAAGTTTGTGTCAAAACTTCTATATGAGTGATTATTGTCTATCAAATGTCGAGCATAATTGGATTTAATATTATCTAGGGAGCCGATATTTTTACTAATTGATCTGTGAGGGGTATGTTATTTAAATCTTTTTATAAATGGGCGCCCCGTTACTGTAGATTTCCTTTGTACGTATTCCGTTAACGATTAGTGCTGTTTGTGCTTCGCTTACGCAAGTGCCACAGAATTTTGCAATTTTATAGCACACACGAGGCGTGATAATAGCCTTCATAGTCGTTTTCTGTCGCCGAATGTGTGCAACATTGAAACGAAAATGATGCAAATCTGTTAAAATAGTCCACGTCAGGCTGATGCAATTTTGTTCCTCACACATGAAAACAATTCATAATTACTTTCATCAAATTCCTCAATGACTTTCATAATTTTTACATGTAGGTCTACGTGAAAACCGAATGACATCATCATCATTATTATTATATATGGTAACTTGTTCTATGCGTGCGCACTCTTTTTACAAAATTTGACTTGAATAAAACAGTTATTTTCTAATCCTTGATATTATTTTCTTTGTTTAAACACTGCTTGTAAAATTACGTAATACCATTCTTTTGCTACTAGGCTAATTCTTCTTCTTCTCCTCCTTCTCCTTCTCCTTCTCCTTTTCCGTCTTCTTCTTCTTCTTCTTCTTCTTCTTCTTCTTCTTCTTCTTCTTCTTCTTCTTCTTCTTCTTCTTCTTCTTCTTCTTTAGCTAGCTCTTCTGTCTGTCAGCGTCGGGTTCTTCTCTGAATCTACTTACAACCATGCGGGTAATTAGCCCAAATATGGCGATCCTTCTGATATCCTGTCTCTGTGTAAGTTGTTTCTTCTTAAGGGACATCGCTGACCCTAGCAACAGAACGTAGGTGTGCGTGTGTGTGTGTGTCCGTGTTTGATAAAACAAAATCGTATTACATGTTTGTATCTTTCGGACATTCGACTTTCGCACATTTCGCTCTTTCGGACATTCAAAATTAATACCCTTAATTCAAGTTTCGTACTGCAGCTTCGGACTTTTGAACACTGCCGGAGATGTGTATAAGATGTGTTCAGACAAGTGCACATATTCGTTATTATTCCTGTTACCATGTTTTGTATAATTAATGTCAGTCTATAAAGAATCCAATGCGTCGAATTTATTTATTTTTGTTATATAAGACTATTCTGTAGATTGTTTCGCATAGACTGTTTGTAAACTCGTACTAACGCAAGAAATGATTAATTTAGCACGTTATTGTAGTATGTAATTTTTATAGTAAGAGTGGTCATATGATGTAAACTTAAACGAGAATAATACCAAATTTCCTTACAGGACAGTGTACACTAAAAACTCGTTTATCCGAATTTGATGGGACCCCACCCGTTTCGGATAAACCGAAATTTTCTATTTAAATAATACATACGTGTAAGTACAGAAACTTTATTTTATAATAATAATAATTTAAAAGTTACTTACAGTGAATATGACACAATAAACTATAAACGGCACCGCATTGTAAATTATAGTTTCTACAGTACTGGAACAGTCCTATTGCTTGTTCGTATAGTAATCAATCATAGTATTTTTCCTAAGCTTTGAAGCTCATTTGCTGGCTGCCCCCGATTTTGAAGTCGTTTCATTGTTAGAAGTTCTACAGGGGAAGTTTCGTCTTGTTGCTCCAAATACAAGAGTAGCTCTTCAAACATTGATGTTGCCCCTGTATGGTTCACTCCCGTTTTCTCTTCCACATCATCGTCAGAGCTTTTGTCGTCACCGGGCTGTTGTGAACATTGTGCAACAATTTCGTCATCGGATAACAGCTGATATCCAGGATCGTCTTTTCCGAATTCATCTACTCGGATATGTTTCCTTCGTGTAACTGTGCGCACCCTTCAATGTCTTTTAATATTTCTAAAAATTTTGAATTTTCAATGGCTTCTTCATTCTTGTTGGCATTGTTTTGATTTTCCACTGGCATATCTGGCCATAGGTTTTTCCAGGAGTTCCTTAAAGTTTTCGGCGTGACCTCTTCCCAAGCAGTTGCAGACATGTAAATCACCATTCTTGATGTTAATTTCCTTTAAAATGATGTCATGATGTCTTTTTTATCACTTTTATCATTTTTAAAATGTACTAAAAATTGTTTCGGATAAACCGGATTTTCGGATAAACGCGATTCGGATAAACGAGTTTTTAGTGTATTACAGTTCACAGAGCGGATCCTACTAACTTGCGTACACAATACGCCTACTCTACGTACTGTACTCATCTTCCGAACAATTCGAGTTTCTAACACGTTTTCGGGAACACATTATGGGTGAAAGTCGAGCACCTCCTTTATATGAGTCTATTGTAACGTCAATTATTTGTGTGGCTGATTAAGATTACGTGTACTTTGTGTTGGAAATGCTTTGTTTTATGGACTATCTATTTTAGAGTAAAAAGGAAGAGGTGATAGGTCGTCACGAGGGCCAATACCGTGACACAACTATTCTTACTCAAGTGGCCTCATTTTCTTTATTTATTTATATTTTGTTTCATTTATCAGTTTGAAATAATTTACTCGGCCATTGGTCATTATACACGACAATTATCATTGCATGAGTCACCACAACACTTCGTACGCCCGCCAATAAACTTGATATAAAAAGAAATCGATTACAATTACTTCTTTCCGTCTGAAAAAAAATAAGGCTGAACGCCTCTGTCAACATTGTTCTTTTATTTAGTTTTTCTGAAATAATCGTTAGGTTTCCGGCTTGCTATGAGTTCTGCAATTTTAATTTAATTAATTCCTCTTATACAGCTTTTACATTATATGTGCCTAGTCACACATTCATTATGTAAATGCCTGTACTCTGGCTTTAGTGTTTTAACAACAGCAAAGTTAAACAGCGTGTAGCCAAATAACCATTGTTCTCTAAGCTCATATAATACAAGCATGTCTCTTTCAAAGAATTGGATGTTTATAGTAAGCCATTTTCAGGTCGGGCAAAATTCTTCTTCTTCTTCTTCTTCTTCTTCTTCTTCTTCTTCTTCTTCTTCTTCTTCTTCTTCTTCTTCTTCTTGTTCACTTCCAAGGAGTTTTGTATACTATAGGGAACTTCTAACCGACGTTCAAAGTAATAATGTGAATGTATTAAGTATTATTGTAACTGGCATTATTAAAACAATTGAGAATAGTACGTAGGTTATGTTACTCGCGTAGGTTAAGTACGTACTGACGTGTATTTACATTGTCCACAATTGATATATAACTTATGTATATTGATAGACACTAGAATGTTCTGTATAAATGTACTTTGCATTGATATGTAGTTTCTTCTACGAGATTCCAGAGTGAGCGCCTAGAATTTTTTCGGCTACTCAAGTAAGTGACAAAGGCTGGTAAATGACGTCATTACCAACGTAAAGTATAAGACGGTAGCAAACGGAGAAATCGGTCAGTATTTAATGTGAATTCGGTTAAGTGAGTGAGAGAGAGAGATGGAGAGAGAGAGAGAGAGAGAGAGAGAGAGAGAGAGAGAGAGAGAGTCAGTGGGTGTGTGTTTGATATAACATTTGTAGATCAATATTATTTTTGTTGTTGTTGTTTGTATAAATTACCATTGTGTTAATAATCGATATCAAGGTTGTGAATCGAAATTTGTATTTTCTGTGTTACATATTTACTTGTGAAAAATTATTTGTTGTAACGAAAAATAGACATGGTATCGACAGTTTTTATTTTGATCGCTGCTACAAGATGACAGCATCAGGCTCACGGCGCCTGTTCCGGTAACCATCATTTCCTCAGCTCGGCTGACTTCTCGTCTTCCTTCGTCTCTTCCTTGCGCTTCCATTTATCGAGTAGTAGATGGCTACAGCAATGCCATTTATTTCCTTTTATTGTTTGATTCAGAAATGTTACAGTTACGTGCTTTCTTATCAGCGTTCCTTGACCTGTTTAACAGTGCGTTGTGATGCCAGTTATAATGGAGACGAACCGTAGTATAGTTCGGTCCAGACCGCTTGTGTTCCCCTCCTCGGTGGACTAGCGTCGGTGGAGTTACGCAGTTGGAAAAGGAGGACACGGCTACCGATCTCACAGTGGCATCAGAAGGTGGAGGACAAGCCGTAGACCTCCGGGGTAGGGAGGGTACATTGGTTCAAACCCGGAGGTAGGGCCCGTGACCGTTCAAGGTATCAGGGTTGTGGTTTCACTCCAATCTAGAGTAGAGTTGTCCCGACGTGCCTTCCTGGAAGTTAAGTGATGGTAGTACGGCTGCGGTTCCCTTGTGAGGGCCTCCGACTTCAACGGTGTGAACGTTCTTCCGTGCTTGCAGTCTTCAAACTGTCTAACCGTGCACAGCCTAAGGTAGCACTGAACAGTTTCATCTTCGCTGACTGTACCTTCTTCTCATCTTTTCCTGAAACCAACCTATGTCTCACTGGGCTACATTACTACCAGAACACCCATCATTTTGTACAACTTTATACGTGATTCCTTTCATGTCTTATTCTGAAGCGTTCTGTTAATCGTTCCACAAACGTCACACTTGTATTAGCTTACGTCATCATTGTCATAATGATACGAGATATGATACTCCAAATAATTAAAACTGTTGATTTTGCTCTAAAATACAATTTTTCTACTACTATCTTTGTTCTTACGAAGATGATTGCCTTTAAAAGCATTATTTGTCGATTTCTGGCTGACATCTTTAATCCATGTTACTGTAACACCTTATTAAACGTAAAAACTGTCTTTTATAACGTGTCTTCAGTTGTCTGGATGATAAATGTATCATCGAACGGGAGACTGTAATTCCGTAGTTATCCCTGTAATTCCGGTGGTTGCACTCTTTTCCCATAGCTATATGCCATAAGTCCAGACAGGTTTTAGGATAGCTTTTTAAAATAACAGTTTGCTTACCAAAGTCACCTGCGACGTCCTGCCAATCGACCAGTACAGTTTTCGAATATCTACATTCTTGTATGTATATTAATATAGCTGACATGCTTCTTAAAGTCAACGGTTTTTAAGGACTGATAAAATTTCCGTCTTGAACAGAACGTCATCCTCCGGACGTTTGCCCCCGCATGAAAAATAGGACATGTCCGGAAATACACCGACAGATGACAACCCTACAAACAAGCAAAACCAACGTAGACGTACGCCCAGGAAAAGACGACTTTTATAAAAACCAGAAGCCATTCCAAGATTAGAACTTGAAATGGAAATGAAGAAGAAGAAGAAGAAGAAGAAGAAGAAGAAGAAGAAGAAGAAGAAGAAGAAGAAGAAGGAGGAGGAGGAGGAGGAGGAGGAGGAGGAGGAGGAGGAGGAGGAGGAGGAGGAGGAGGAGGAGGGGGAGAAGGAACAGAGGAGAAGAAGAATAAAAGGGATTTTTATACGAATAAAAATTGTCGTTGATAGCACTGTCGTGTAGCAAGTCAGTAAGTGTATATGTCTGTCGTATAATATTTTTCATGATGCGAACTACCTGAAGTATAACACAAAAACAATAGAATTTCTAGGAACGAGGCAGTTAGAACAAAAATAGTCATGGAAGATACAGTTATCGAACAGTTTTAACAACCTTCGGGTTAAAATGTCGTATGGATTCGACCAGTACTTTCGAAACGAAATCAATAAGTTTGGTCCTATTTGGGGAGCAATAAACGTACACTTTTAAACACTAAACACGAAGGGATGTACAAAACGTTTGCGATTTCAACATGGCTTTATAAAAGTAGGCTAAGTAACGGGTCCTAGACTAAGAGACGAGAAAACCACATGCAGGCAGTAGAAATAAAATTCCTGAAAGCTATGATGGGATGTAGAAGAGACGACATGATAAGAAACGGAGACATAAGGACGGCATTGCAAATATACAGTTTACAGGATAAAGTAAGGGTAAACAGAAGAAGGTAGGTGGATTACATGAACACAATAGACCCAGCTAGACTTCCAGTTCAAGTCTGGCATTGTATACTGTCAGGCAGAAGAAGTGTTGGAAGGCCAAGGAAGAGATGAGTACTGTAACAGCCAACGTATGAATAATACTTGAAGTGGTGAAAAAGAAGAAGAAGGAGGAGAAGACGAAGACTAAGAAGAAGGAAGAGGGGTGGAAGAGGAGGAGGAGGAGGAGGAGGAGGAGGAGGAGGAGGAGGAGGAGGAGGAGGAGGAGGAGGAGGAGGAGATATGGCTGCATAAGTCCAACCATACGTGCGGGACCATCAGGTAAACTGGGAAGTCAACAAATAAACAAACACGTCTAACGGTCCATAAGGCGCAGACCCTTCTTACACGCCTTTATGAGTCTGCAAATCAGAATTTAACAGGCTAGTTAAAAGGCTAAGATGGTCGTTTCCAAGCGGGCAAAATGAGATTCACCAGGCACTTGGCAGAATACACAACGAATACCGGTTTGCGGCAAGAACTATATGTTATGAGTGTACCAGCTCAATATTGACCAGTATCGGCTAAACGGCTTCATTCCCAATGAATGGTTGCCTCACTCTCAGCCACAAGCAGCCGCGAGGATGGAAAAGTGTGGGAGGCCCAAGAAACGGTGGAGAAACCGGTTGTACTCTTTGCCTACTTGGAACAGGAACAAGTCAACATCGTTCGAAAGGAGGATACAACATCGTTCCGTGAGGATGCGATGTAGAAGATAGAGAATATTCATCTCACTGCTTTATTTCTTATTATGTGCGAATGCATCCATTAACTTTTGTAAGGAATATCATATTTAGTGTTTGGATTCTCTTTCTATACTTATAATGAGGTGGATATCGGCAATGCCCCTTAGAATTTTACAACTGTTATTTTTCAAGTAATTAAATATTACCTGAATAGTCCGTCTTGTGGTTCACTTGTTTTATATTAAAACACAACGCGTTTCGGAACTAAAGTTCCATCCTCAGGTTATTTTCCTCGTTAGAGGTCGTCACAACATTAAGATACAAAACACAAAAAACAACAACATTTAAAACACATATATAATGTGTTTATTATTATGTTATTTTTCTTTGTTTTGTTTTTTTAAGTACTGTTGGAAGTGCCACATACTATCTTCTTTAGATGCCCACAAATCAAAAGAGATAGTGGAACCCAAAATTTACATTAATAATAACAACATCTTTATCCCATCATTAAAGTTTACTATATCAATTGCATTCACAGCAATGGAAATCATTTGCTCACCACAAATTGTGAGCAGTGACAAGTTAAGGTTCGTTAAGGTCATTGTTATATTTTTCAGTCAACTTAGAGCTGTCATTCATAAATCCGATTACCTCAAATCGTCAACAATTTTTGTCAGATCTCCATTGTGCAGTCACTGCAGCCTTATACAGACTATAATAAACACTTAAGTATACTGGAAAATAGATCCTTAACGTTTTAAAATTAATCCCGTGTGAGTTAATCCTTTTTAACTTTAACTTACATCAAAGATTATATTTAACATATACCATTAACAATATAAAATTATTAACATAATATTTATCAGTTATGACGATTTTCAGTAACAAACAATCATGAACAATTTCACGTCACAACCAAACCTACAAATGCTACTTGCAAATACAATGAAAACACAAATTACATTTCGTTCTGTTGATGATAGCATAATGTGTGGCTAAATTATTATTATTTAACGGTCAGGATCATAAAAGTTGTCTACTGAATTTTTATTTATCTGGCACGATTTCAAATCTTCAAGAAACGGTGTTTTATTTTTATAATTTTCTGTGTCAATAGCCAAAGAATTATAGAATATAGAATACAATACATAAATAAATTTATTGTATATGTCATTTGTTTCAATACTCTATGTTCTAAGACGATATCGCCTCGTACAGATTTCACTAAGAAAAGAATATAATCTTTGCTTTTGGATTCGATATTTTCAACTTATATTTGTTACTTATTTGTTTCAGTTTATACAATCCCTTCGTATATCGTCTTCCATTTATCGTTTACCAACGATATTGGTTGAAGTCTCGTCGGGCATTTGGTAAATGAAACATACGTATTACTACAAAGGTTTTAAAAACATACAAACACTTGGTAGTTTCACAATTTATTCTCAACCTCTGATAGTTATTTCAGCCTATTAGGCTATTCTCAAAGAGCTGCTAAGCACAACTAAATACAAATAATGTGTAGGTGGTAAACATGTGTTAAGGGTGTGTATGTAAAGGACATGTGTGTGGGGTGTGTATGTTGGAGGGAGTGGAGGAGCTAGTACAAGGAAGGTCAGGTGACTGTACAAACTAAATATAATAGGAATGCAATTCTAAAAATTAACTGGAATTTATAAAAAGCCGTTATTGAGTTTAGATAATTTTTAGAATTTCCATTCCCATTATATTTACTTTTTACAGTCACCCGACCTTCCCTATACTAGCTCCTCCACCCCCTCCAATATACGCACCCCACACGCATGTCCATTATAACACTACTATATATTACCTTCCTGAAATAATAACTCATGGATATGATTTAATAACATAATGATTTAATCTGTGTAACATAAATTCAAATTATTGGAAAATTCCATTCGATACATAAGGTTGTCACAGGGTCGATATTTATCTCAGGATTTATATATTAAATAATTTTAATATATTTCGTGGGAATTCTTGTGGCTGCTACGAAAAGTTCCTTTGCATGTTGATTAATAATAGAGAGTACCTTTACAAACAATATATTACTTATAATCTAAAAATTTACACAAATTATATATTAAGTTACATACAAGTTTTGACGATATTCAATTTGTCCGTCTCAGAAAATAATGTAGTTTATTAATGTGTACAATAAATGTTTTCCTTGTAATCACTGTTAGCTTATATATTGAATTTGGTTGCACTTTAAAATGTTGCCTAGTGATTAGTGTTAGTGTAAATTGTTATATTGTCTAGTGGTTGTTCCTTGTTGAAAAAAAAAATATTGTCAAATTATACTTTACACATCTAGACGATATTGCTGAAGGGTTCCTGGTCTATTCTGAATATTTTTCTTGATTGTGTGTATTATTTGTTCATAAAAATTGTAGTGGAAGTATTATTATCTTCGATGATGGTCCTTCAGATCTTCTTCCACAAACGGGTTATCTATTTTTATATACTTTTAATTACCTCTAGACACGCACTATACAACTGCTTCCATCACAATTAACAATTAAGTGTTATTTCTTCTTTCTTTTAGTTACCTAACTCATACAAATTTCTTAAATTTTGATTGGTCATTTATGTACAGTTTAAATGTTATAGGATCAACACCCATTACCTACATTATATTTTATAAATTACCTTTAATAGATAATTTTATTATTATACTCTAATTATATATGCAATGTTTATACAATTATTAATTAGATAATTATAAACAATTTGATACTAAACATGCCTCAGTTTATAACTGTAAAACCTTATTAATTTGAATTTCTATGATATGTGGTAGAAAAATTTGTTATGATTGATTGTAATTTCTACTTTGACTACCTGAGATAAATATATTTACATAAATTAACTGGTTACATAAAATCTTATAACATACAACAAAACTTTTAATAATAATAATTGTTTTTGACAGTTTTAGTTTATTTATACTGCTAAACTATTGTCTGTATGATAAACTAAAATTCTGTCTAATAATAACAAAACACTTCCATCAAAAATAATTACACTGTTTAACGGTAGTCTGTGTCGCTATTTCTTATGATCACACTCATTACTTTAAAGGTTTGTGTCCCTTTTTCTTTCCTTGATTATAGGCCTATATGATTATAATTAATACAATTTTATTATATGGATTAGGTACTCTTTATTGGGTTTGGATTATTATTCAGGGTAAGTTGATTAGGCCTACTAGGTTTATTTATTTCACTTTTTTCTGTTTACTGCCCTATTCTACTGGGTTATTTCTGGGTTTCTGGATAATATTATATAAGTCAAACCAAATAGTTTTCCTTTAATTTGCTTTCAATTATTATTTCTTGGTTCCTCTCTGGATCGGATTCCACTATTATTTACTATTCTTTTGTAACATTTTGTTTCGTTACAAATTGCCTCCCTTCAGAAGTAATTATTTCTGAACACTTCATTAGGTGTGAGGACATAATTACTTATGTTATTTTACCTTTTCTTCCTCATGATATTTTTTCATGGATTGTTGATTATAATCTTCTGAATTGCTACTATTGGGCTAGTATATGGTGATTGGCTATGCTCAATTATATCATTTAACAACATTTTATTAATTTCATCTCTAACCGCCTCCTTCAATGAATATGGTATAGGATAGGATTTTCTGTGGAATTCTGCTGGTTCTTTAAATTGTATTCTACACTGATAGTTTTTTACTTTTCCTGGGTTTTCTGAAAATACATGTTTATACTTCTTATATATTATAATGAGATCTTCTACTTGTTTTACTGTCAAATTATTTGTGCCTTGGTGTCTAAACTCTCTTATCTCCTGTAATTTACTGTTCCACAGGTCTTCATTTGTCATATTATAGATTATTTTTCTGCATTGGGTGTCATTATTTAAAAAATTTAATTCCCTAACTTGGTGATGGGTACGGTTCAGAGGGGCACCATCGCTTCCTATTAACTCTGCCGTCCACATAACACCTTCTGAGTTCAAGGACACCTTCTCCTTGCTCAAATCAATAATGGCTGAGTATTTCCTCAGCATATCGCATCCGATTAATAATTCGAATGGTAGGCCGATTGCGACCAAACATATAATATTAATTGTAACACCTTTGCTTTCTATTTCCAATGACACTTGTTTTCTCACTGTTTTATTTTGACGCCCAGTGGCACCTATTAAAATAACATTATTGACAGGTAAGGTAGGTATTATATTTTTACTTTGTTTCTGTATTCTCTCCAGTTCAGCGTCATTAATAAGTGATACATTTGCACCAGTATCTATCATTATTCGTGTAGGAATTCCTTCAATTTGAGCGGTTATGTATAAAATTTCATTATGCTGGTTGATTCTACTTGTCACCGTTTCCTCCAACAGTTCTTCTCGAAGATTTTTCATATAATAATTGTAAATAATAGTAAGATTTTGACTGTCCGTCCTTAAACTTTGGTTATTGTTATACTTCAAAATTCTTTTATTTTCCATAATTAGCTTTTCATAATTAGTTGGTAGTAATTTGTTATTACTATATTTTTGAATTTGGTGGTTATTGTACCCAGTAGTTAGTAGCAGTAAGGGGTCGCGAGGGTTTATTACTGCCTCACTCCGTTTAAATTAAGGCTATCATGATTATTTTCCGGGCATGACTGTTGATTTGCCTGGACTGGTGTGCTGGTTCCTGGTTGTTCAACCTCTCGGTTGTCTAATTGTTCACTTCCCCTTGATTCTCGGAAGTCCTCCTGGCTTCTACTTCTGACTCGGTTATAATGGTGACTCATCCCTCTGGGATTTCCTCTTTGATCATAACTGTTATTAAAACTGTTCCTCCGAGGTTGATGGTATCTCCAGTAATCCCCTTCTTCGGCACTGATGTAATTTATTCGGGGTCGGTACGAACGATTATTATTATAATTACCCTGATTATTATTGTTATTAACTCCTGAGTTACTCCTAAAATTATTATAATTTTGGTTTGTTCGGTAGTTATTATAATTATTATTATTTCTATTACCCGGATGGTAATTTTGATTGGGCCTGTTGTTATCATTATTGTTAATTGGGTTTCGATTGAAGTTTGCTGGTTGGTTATTATTTGGGGTAAAATTTTGGTTGTAATTACGATCGTTGACATAACTATTCCGGTTATTCATGTTATTATATTAATTATGATTCAGACCATGGTTATTATTTTTTGAACCGCACTGATCAGTCCGTTGTCTGCTTCTTTTGTAGTAACCCTCGTGTTCATAATTTTCTAATAAGTCAGCCATTGCGTGGACCGTTTTAATCTGGCTTCCCAGGCGTGCTCTGGCAATTCCTGTGTCATAATGGTATGCCATTTTAGTTACTAGGGATTCTTCTGGTATTCTTGGCTCTAGGTGTCTCGCCAAACATACCTTTCCCCAGAAGTAAGTAGTTGGAGATGTACCTCTATTTCCATCATATCTTCCCTGACAAATGTTGTCCCTTATAATATTTTGTATAGCTTCGGACCAGTATTTTTCTTTAAACAGTTTTTTAAATTGAGCGTAGTCCACTATCTCATTCCTGGTTGCTGTCCACCAGTTGTCCGTAATCTCCCTAAAATGCTCATCCAACATCTCTCTAATCGAGCTCCAGATAGTTATTCGATGTTTATTAAAATGTTCCTCAATTCTGGCCAGGAATTCCATGGGGTTTCTGCGATAATTTTTGAAATTAATCCCTTCTCTGGTTTCATTTGTGGAAACATGAGTAATATTATTTGGTCTGGTTCTAATTAACTCAATTTCTTCTTGATTTTGGCGTACCTGACCAGTTAAATTATTCACCGTAGTGTTAATATTGTCACACCTTTCTCCGGTCTGTTTCTGTAAATTAACTAAATTTTCTTGTTCCTTTTGTATTCCTTCTATTTGAATACGACTATTTTCTTGGACCTGGTCTATTCTGGTATTTATCACTGCTTTATTTTGTATGATGGTTTCGTTAGCTTTTCTCAATCTCTCATTAGTGTCAGCTATTTCTTGCTTCCTTTCCTCATCGATTTTGTCCATCTTCTGGTTAATTGTATCATTGACTTGTTCAATTCTACCATTAATTCTTCTTAAATTCTCTTCATTGATTTGTCTGAACTCTTCCTTCATTTGGTTATTATTTTCACTTATAGTTTGCTTTAAAGTTTCATTAGTACTTTCCTTAATACTATCAATTTTCTCATTTATCCGTTTTAAACTCTCATTAGTGGTTTCGTTTTGTTTCCTAAAATTTTCGTTAGTTTCTTCTTTGTTTTGGTCAAATCTCTCCTCCATCTGTTTTATTAAATTTTCACTCATTTTCTCATTTGTTTGTCTGTTATCTTCCTTGATGCTATCAATTTTCTCATTCGTTTGTCTGTGATCTTCCTTGATGCTATCAATTTTTTCATTCGTTTGTCTGTTATCTTCCTTGATGTTATCGAATTTTTCCTCCATTTGTTTTAATAAGTTTTGACTCAAAATTTCATTTTGTTTCCTTGAGTTTTCAGTGAATTCTTCCTTCTGCTTCTTAAAATTGTCATTCGTTTCTTCCTTATTTCTGTCCATTTTTTCACTCATACTATTCATTAATTCCATTAATTTTATAAGATTCGGGTCTCCCCTATCTTCCTTTCTTGCTAACGTCTCCACATCCTCCACCGATGTTACTTCTTTCTCTTCCATCCTGACTTCCTTCTCTGCCTCCTTCGTCCGTTTCAACGATGTAGCCCTCTTACGCATCTTTATTATTTCTTGGAACTTATAGCAGTCGCCAGCTAAAAATTAGGAAATTAATTTGCTTGATTCAATTTCTTCACTTAATATTCCCTAATTTCAGCCCCACGTTGGGCGCCAATTTATAACACTACTATATATTACCTTCCTGAAATAATAACTCATGGATATGATTTAATAACATAATGATTTAATCTGTGTAACATAAATTCAAATTATTGGAAAATTCCATTCGATACATAAGGTTGTCACAGGGTCGATATTTATCTCAGGATTTATATATTAAATAATTTTAATATATTTCGTGGGAATTCTTGTGGCTGCTACGAAAAGTTCCTTTGCATGTTGATTAATAATAGAGAGTACCTTTACAAACAATATATTACTTATAATCTAAAAATTTACACAAATTATATATTAAGTTACATACAAGTTTTGACGATATTCAATTTGTCCGTCTCAGAAAATAATGTAGTTTATTAATGTGTACAATAAATGTTTTCCTTGTAATCACTGTTAGCTTATATATTGAATTTGGTTGCACTTTAAAATGTTGCCTAGTGATTAGTGTTAGTGTAAATTGTTATATTGTCTAGTGGTTGTTCCTTGTTGAAAAAAAAATATTGTCAAATTATACTTTACACATCTAGACGATATTGCTGAAGGGTTCCTGGTCTATTCTGAATATTTTTCTTGATTGTGTGTATTATTTGTTCATAAAAATTGTAGTGGAAGTATTATTATCTTCGATGATGGTCCTTCAGATCTTCTTCCACAAACGGGTTATCTATTTTTATATACTTTTAATTACCTCTAGACACGCACTATACAACTGCTTTCCATCACAATTAACAATTAAGTGTTATTTCTTCTTTCTTTTAGTTACCTAACTCATACAAATTTCTTAAATTTTGATTGGTCATTTATGTACAGTTTAAATGTTATAGGATCAACACCCATTACCTACATTATATTTTATAAATTACCTTTAATAGATAATTTTATTATTATACTCTAATTATATATGCAATGTTTATACAATTATTAATTAGATAATTATAAACAATTTGATACTAAACATGCCTCAGTTTATAACTGTAAAACCTTATTAATTTGAATTTCTATGATATGTGGTAGAAAAATTTGTTATGATTGATTGTAATTTCTACTTTGACTACCTGAGATAAATATATTTACATAAATTAACTGGTTACATAAAATCTTATAACATACAACAAAACTTTTAATAATAATAATTGTTTTTGACAGTTTTAGTTTATTTATACTGCTAAACTATTGTCTGTATGATAAATTAAAATTCTGTCTAATAATAACAAAACACTTCCATCAAAAATAATTACACTGTTTAACGGTAGTCTGTGTCGCTATTTCTTATGATCACACTCATTACTTTAAAGGTTTGTGTCCCTTTTTCTTTCCTTGATTATAGGCCTATATGATTATAATTAATACAATTTTATTATATGGATTAGGTACTCTTTATTGGGTTTGGATTATTATTCAGGGTAAGTTGATTAGGCCTACTAGGTTTATTTATTTCACTTTTTTCTGTTTACTGCCCTATTCTACTGGGTTATTTCTGGGTTTCTGGATAATATTATATAAGTCAAACTAAATAGTTTTCCTTTAATTTGCTTTCAATTATTATTTCTTGGTTCCTCTCTGGATCGGATTCCACTATTATTTACTATTCTTTTGTAACATTTTGTTTCGTTACACCATATACACCACCCTTAACACATGTTCGCCATTCTTTGTATTCAGTTGTTCTTAGCAGCTCTTTGAGAATAACCTAATAGGCTGAAACAATCGACAGAGGTTAAGAATAAATTGTGAAACTATCAAGTTTTGCATGTTCTTAAAATCTGCATATAAAATTGAATTTAAATCATATTATAGCATGATTAATTTAAATTACGATACGGTTAATTGTAATTCAGTGTTAATAATTAATAATTGGTAAATTAAATTACGATACGATTAATCGTAATTTAGTGTAAATGAAATTATTGTCAAATTGTACACGTATGAGTGAACAGTTTGAAAGTGACATAATATGAGCCAGCGTGCATATTATACTAAGCCTAAGAAGTTTACAATCAAACCTCATTTCTCTATTAAGTGTATGGCAAATCGTAAGTGCTTCTGGTTAGTGTTTGTATTGAATTTGATTTGGAATATTGTTTTGTTCTGAGTTTATCAAGCATGAAGACGTGATTCTGCTTGACTTGGTACTAACAAAAGCAATTAATTGAGTTGAAATGATGTAAAAATTATAAGTTTGTTAAAAACTGAATTGTTTCTAAGAAAAAAAAAACTGTCCGTGAGAAGTGCGAAGAAAATTGATGTCTGCGATAGTAAAAATATATTGTAAGAGGAAAATGTTTTAAGAGATACGGTACCGTGTGTTTATTAAGGGCATCGTAATAGCATTATCAGATTCGCTATTAATGATTTCGAAATAAAAATCAGAACGTTTTTAAAATTTAATTGTTTATAAGAGAAAGGTTTTCTTCACTACTTTCGTACAAAATTAATAGACGGGAGTAAATAAAGTAAACTAAAAACAGTCCGTGAAAAATATTGTTAAAAAAAAATATCTGTTTTAAGGACACAATACTGAATTGAATGAAATATCAACTATAGTATAATTATGAAGTATAGTAAACGATTTAGGCCTATTATACATCTTACATAAAATATGAAAAGAATATAACTGTAACATATCTGAATCAAAGACAAAAGTAATGGCCTTTGTAGGAGATGAACCGGTTCGGACTAAAATATGCATAACAACTCATGCATTGAACAAGTAAGACATTTCAGCTATCTTGGACGTGACATTACTTATAATCAAGATAGAGATATAGAAAATAAAGGGACGAATTTCACAAGAATGTGTGCAACGATTTGGAGAACGTTGGGAAATAAACGTAGAAAAGAAACCCAAATAAAATTTTATAAACAATGGCAATACCTGCACTGCTGTATGGTCCTGAAACTTGGGTCATAAATAAAAAAGATGAACAGAAGATACAAGCAGCAGAAAAGAAATTTCTGAGATCAGTTAAAAGGTGTATTAGACGAGATCATATAAGAAATGAAGAGATAAGAAGTGATTTACATATTTTTGCAGTTAACGAAAGGATTAAGGAATACAGAAGAAAATGGATTGACCACCCACATCAATAGAATGGAAGGAAGTAGAATACCGAAGATGGCGAAAGATTACAACCCTAGAGGCAGAAGAAAAGTTGGTAGACCTAAGAAAAGGTGGACTGTGGAATAAGAACAGGACGCTAAAGCCTAACACCGTTAAGAAGATGATGATGATGAGTAATCGATTTAAAATTAAAATAATAATATAATATTGACTAATGTATGTAAAAATCTGGAAATAATTAACCTAAAATTATGTATGTAATAGTGCAAGTAATCAAAACTCGATAATAATTTTTTTTTAATGTTGAAGTAGTTTGTAAGAAACAGAAATCAAAATCATACATTTCATACATATTAAAATGGGTGAAATTCACCTCCTCCCGAAATTTTTTCTTCCTCTTGTGATCGTACAACGGTTTTGTGATTGTAAATATGATACAATATTCATAACACGATATGTGTGTTTATGATTTTACTCCAAATTGTAACTGTACCTTACCATCATATTAATTTTTGATTGATAGATAACTTAAATGAGTAGTATGTATTTCGAACTGTAAGTGAATATTATTAAAAGAACAATGAACTGACAGACACAGATATGATATTGTACGTTAATAAACTTGTATTGATAATAACACACTGTAGGTTTATCTTCATTTTATACTTTAGATCATTAAAGAATGGCCCAACTTTGCATATCCCCCCCCCCAAAAGCCAACTCTTTTCAGCCCCAAAATTGTTTGCTGGATCTACCCCTGCCTTTAGCTTTCGCCCACACTGAGAAGGGAAATAGACGCGGCCGCCGTAATGTGTCAGTCGGAGCAGTGTGCAGCACGCCGAGGCAGGTCTAGTAGCTTTACTTTGCATTGTGTGTTGCGGGGTGTCTTTGTACCCGTGGCAGGATTGCTGAATGTGGGTCGGGCCCAATGGCTACCAGAAGATAACATAACACTGGTGCAGTCGAAGGGTAACCTAAAATTGGAAGGTAAACCGCCAACACCATCATTCGGTAGATGGCGGGGGAGAAAGAAGACTTGTATTTGTGTCACTGCTGCTGGAACCGATTCAGGCAACAGGTGTGCCTGTCTCAAACTCAGGAATCAGACGCCGCGACACAGACAGCCTCCGTGTCGATGACTAAGTTAACAGCGACAAGCAGCTGACACAGCGTACTAGGAGACAGTTGAAGATGAAAAGAAGGACAGTTTTCAAAGGTGATCTTTGGGGCAATGGAATGAGGTACTGCGAGGATGGCTTTGTGGCGGGTCATCAAGAATCGCCCGAGGGCGTTTGACCGAATCGGTGGTGGAGGTTCTGTGGTGCCGATGGTCCTCAGGTATGGGAAGGATGAGGTCGCAGCTGCAGCAAAGAGACAGTTAACGACCGGAAAAACAGACAAGGTAGTAACTCGAAGACCTCCTCGGATTACATAATTTCTGACAAACTAAGGAGATCCCGACAAGGAACGGAAGGTTTTCGCTTGGAATCTTTCCAGCCTACACCTGTTGGGGGTTGACAGAAGTGACCACCATGCTGGAGCCGCATAGGTCAGTACAGACCTGAGAAACATAAGATAAAATTTATCTTACCATATCTTATCTTAAATTTATCTTATCTTATCTTAGCACTTAATGGTAACTTTCGTGCGCAGAGCCAGGCGGCTGCAAGACGAGAGAAATGGGAATAATCTGGCTAAGACGCCGCGAGCCTTGTACACTAGCAGGTTTTGTTTGTGACACTGAGCAAATGAAGCTTGGGACGTTGCCTGGCTTGTGGCAGTCGTTGCAATTGAGGTTCAACGAACCTCTTCAATTGAATTATGTGAAGAGTGACGGCCGAAGGTAGCGGCTTAGGAAATACCAGAGGCGGAGCGTCGTCTGCGCTGTTGAACTGTCGGATGTAAGGGAACAGAATTCTACGGCCTTTGGAATCAGAAGACAGTTAGTCATTAAACTGTTCACAATAGACTCAAGAGTACAGCGACTAGCATTTAGATTACCAGTGAGCGGTTGCGAATCACCATTCGCGTAGCACGGTGTCTGACAGCGGACACCGTTGTATCCTTACAACGGTGTCCGCTGTCGGCGCCACTGGCGTTTTCTCTTCTAGGTAACGTATACTTATCGAAGCAACATCGCCGCTCACACGATCCGATTACAAATAATGTTACATAACTTGGAGAGCGGTAAGAACTCAGCGTTTCTCGGTAACGTGGAATTTTAGGGAAAAAAATCAAATCAATTATTACTGATTGGGTTCATCACGCAGCATGTGATCTGTTATTTTTTCCTCAGCGTCCAGTCTTCTTTCTTGTAACGCGCTGGTTTTTTCCAATTGCTTGTGCTAGCGCGTAGGTGTGCAGGTGTGTGTGTGTGTGTGTTTTATAGGGGGGCACGGAGGCTGCGATTTCGTGTAGCAACCGCGCGCATCTTACCAAAGAGCTAATTAAATTCCAAGATGTTTACACAGTGTAGAATCAAAGCTGACGAAGAAAAATCTCTTCACATTTCCTTCACAATAAACAAAAGCAACTATCCTTCAGTCTCTCTAAATTGACGTCATCAAATTACTCTGATGACGTCACGGGACATTCATGTCCACGTTTGACTTCCTTTTAGATCTTCAGGAAAACCAAAATAGCATGACCTAACATGCGTCTCCAAGTTAACTTTATTTTTAAGCGTTCTTGCTAATTTTCGTAATTCCTAATCCACTGTTAGACAATAATAAATTTTTCTTCAAATGTTTACTGTAGCGAAAGTCCTTTTACACTATTCTGATTTTGACGACCTTACTTCTTCGTCACTGCCTTCTGGTATTCTTATCCAAGTATGTAAAGTCAATTTTCTATGTGTTATTCTTACAAAAACTTTAATATCTAAACAATCCCCGCCTTCCTTCCCAGAGAGACACGACTTTTGTTTTGCTTTTATTGACTTTCAAACCGAATTCCTCTCTTAAAACGTTTTCCATATTAGTCAATACTTTTCTTAAATCTTCCTTCTTTCAGCAAGGAGGAGAGTGTCGTCAGCAAATGTTAACAATTTTTTCTCTCTTTCTGAACTGTTATGCCAGACTCATATTTGATTTTTATTTCCTTTACTTCTCCTCTCTATGTATTAAATATAATGCACAAATAATACACCCCTATCTTCTATTATTCTTGACTTCAGAACCCAGAGGTTGGTGGCTTGCAGTTTCTTCCCTTCCTTACATTATATGTAATGTTTAATCATTACATATTTTCTTCCTCCTTTTAATTCGTTCATATACTCCTGTCTGGGTCAGCCCCTCCCCTATGCTTTTCAATCAGGGTGGTGAACCAGTTTGAACGGCGTAGCAGATAGCCAATCATACTGCTTCTCCGTTCACCAATGGCTTTAATAAGAATCATGCTTTCATCCACTCTCTTCGATACCTCATGAACCCCTATTGAGCTTCTACTCTCATTATAAATAGAAGATAATACTTATATGTACATACGGCTACAGATAATACTACACTTTACATAAGGTCTTCTTCTTCTTCTTCTTCTTCTTCTTTTCAAGGATTAGGTTACATAAACCTGTTCCGACACTCATCCCATCCTCGGACTGTGCCGTGGTTATATTAAAAGGTAAACACCACGGCCAGTTTAATTATATTTTCCATACGTTCGGTGCATTATCGCTGCATGTTACGATGCCCGCTTTCGATATCGAGAATCAGCCACCCGCTGCGACCTTGATTGGTGACGTCATTTGGCTGGCAGTTGCGTCTGCTTGACAACGAGATTTAGGCAGCAATGTCTGAATTTTTATAAGTTCGCGCAGCGTCTTCTTCGGCCTCTTCTCTCTTTCAACTTGGCGCGGTTTGGATTGTGACGGTGTAACGTGTGACACCACTATGACTAGATAATTCGATAAAGAGCTTCAGGTGAGCCAGTATTGAGGGTTTATATTTAATATTAATCTAATTGGGGCTTGTGTGTGTGAAATGTAACGATATTGTGTGCGTGTGGCTCAGGCTGTCCATGTTCGTGCCGGTAAAAATACGAACACGTGGTAAAATTATTTTACTGTAAAGGTTAAAAAAATAATGTTAGAGACAGAGTAAACTTAAAATAAAAGAATTAAATGAAGTATGAATTTATAATTGTGGTTCCATGAAGTCTGGTTATTAATTGAAACAGTTATAAATGTAGTACAGTAGCAGAGACCACGTGCTCGTCAGTCAATCCTAATGTGAAGTTAAACATACAAGGTAACCCATCAAAATGGTTTAAGCTTAAAGTGTAGTGATTTCTGTGTGACAAGGTGAAATTTAAAATTCAAATTAAAAGCCTGAAGGGTGATTTTGACCGGAGTTAATGACCGGCATTTGCGGTATTGAAATTATAGTGGCGTGTGTGATCTGAGTGCATTGGCGAAGGAATGTTGGGGTGGTATGTGTATATATCTGAATCGAATATACAAGTAAAATTGTTCACAGGTTTCCCCGCTTTAGTCGGGAGGAAAGGGGTCGACGTGATGGGCACTCTACATCTTCGCCCATCCGCAGAGCCCGCGTAAGAAGCCCCAACGCCGTCACGCCATCCGACATCGCGCTTCACACCCCACCGAAAATGCAGGAACATTCTTAGTGCAATCCGAAAGATCAGTTGGGAACTTTCCATTTATTTTATAACTTCACACACGAAATACTCCGCAGGTTATCGGGTAACACACACGCAGAAACCTATTTCTAGAAAGTAGACTCATGCTTCAGAGTTAATATTACTGAACATGTTTTGTGAAGACATGCTAAAGTGTGACATGCTGTGTTCTATGTTCTTTTTCCTCCAGATTTTCAGAACATTTAAAAGCCCTCACCACAAACTACATACATTCCACATTTGCCACACATTTACATAACGAAAACCACAGTTACACAAACATAGAACACAACATGGAAATATTACACTACTTACCTAAAAGTAGAAAACTAAACACAGCTGAACAATTTGAAATATACAGATATCACACACTACAACCAAACAACATATTAAATAAACAATTACATTATAAATCACATACACTATTCGATAAACTGATCCAAACACACAATTTGAACCTCAGCGCCAATCCCATCCCACCATCAACCCCCACCACACACACCTATAGTCCATAACGGTTATCCTGTAAAACGACATTCAGTATTTACTCCCACTGAGGAAGAGGCACATCACCTTGAAACGTTTGGGGAAGTGATAACGAATAGTAAGTTCATACGTGAAAGTTTATACAGGGTGTCCCGGGAGGAGAGGGAAATAATTTGATAAATGGTTCTATAGTGTAACAGAAGAAAAAAGTTCATATAAACATTTGTCCGGAAACGCTTTGTAAGCGAGTTACGGCTAGCGAAAGATTTCGCCCGGGTTTCGGTAAATAAAGACTTTCTGAAATTCTGGGAAGGTAAATTAAGGGGCGAATTCTGTTGTTTCTTATGGTTTTTAACCTGAAAAATCGAATAAAACAGGTCGCAGAACTGGAATTTTTTGTTGATTTTTATTGACTTTATTTACACCATTTTTCTCAGAATTAAATTCTTTACAAGTTTTGTTTTTAATTTTTATGCATTTATTAATCATTTAACAAAGTTATTGTACTTCTAACCTAAAAACACGTAGAGGGAAGCTTCCAACTTGGTCATTCACCACTTTAAAGCAAGAAACTCTCCCGTAGGAACACGTAGAGGGAAGCTTCCAACTTGGCCAGTCACCACTTCAAAGCAAGGAACTCTCCCGTAGGAACACGTAGAGGGAAGCTTCCAACTTGGTCAGTCACCACTTTAAAGCAAGGAACTCTCCCGTAGGAACACGTAGAGGGAAGCTTCCAACTTGGTCAGTCACCACTTTAAAGCAAGGAACTCTCCCGTAGGAACACGTAGAGGGAAGCTTCCAACTTGGTCAGTCACCACTTTAAAGCAAGGAACTCTCCCGTAGGAACACGTAGAGGGAAGCTTCCAACTTGGTCAGTCACCACTTTAAAGCAAGGAACTCTCCCGTAGGAACACGTAGAGGGAAGCTTCCAACTTGGTCAGTCACCACTTTAAAGCAAGGAACTCTCCCGTAGGAACACGTAGAGGGAAGCTTCCAACTTGGTCAGTCACCACTTTAAAGCAAGGAACTCTCCCGTAGGAACACGTAGTGGGAAGCTTCCAACTTGGTCAGTCACCACTTTAAAGCAAGAAACTCTCCCGTAGGAACACGTAGAGGGAAGCTTCCAACTTGGTCAGTCACCACTTTAAAGCAAGAAACTCTCCCGTAGGAACACGTAGAGGGAAGCTTCCAACTTGGTCATTCACCACTTTAAAGCAAGGAACTCTCCCGTAGGAACACGTAGAGGGAAGCTTCCAACTTGGTCATTCACCACTTTAAAGCAAGGAACTCTCCCGTAGGAACACGTAGAGGGAAGCTTCCAACTTGGTCAGTCACCACTTTAAAGCAAGGAACTCTCCCGTAGGAACACGTAGAGGGAAGCTTCCAACTTGGTCAGTCACCACTTTAAAGCAAGAAACTCTCCCGTAGGAACACGTAGAGGGAAGCTTCCAACTTGGTCAGTCACCACTTTAAAGCAAGAAACTCTCCCGTAGGAACACGTAGAGGGAAGCTTCCAACTTGGTCAGTCACCACTTTAAAGCAAGAAACTCTCCCGTCTCAGGCAGTTGCGACGAAACGTCTTCACCTGTTCTTATCCTGTCAATTGGGCCTCTACTTTCACAGGGTTGTAACTGATCGAATCCGTGGCAACTAGTAGAAACGTCGATTTTCCAAACTTCGATGAGGTTTCAATTCTGTGACTTTTTCATTTGTGCGAGGAAACTCTTCGTTCCAATAATTTTGTTAGATTAGGTTGGTTCCTCCTAGTTTACGTTGGTGTTTTTTTAGTATGATTCCTCCTTCTACAAGTAAGACAGAGGCTTATGAAATTAGTTTACAATTTGAAAGTAGTTGTAATATACATGTTACAATGACCGGTAGAGATGTTGTGAATGAGATGTCCTAGAAATTATTGAGTTACGTAGCTACTAATGGTGAAACGATATGTGTTTTTGATTAAATGCACTGTCAATTTAATTGTGTACATACTAAAGAATACAATACATATTATGTGACAAATGGAACAGTTTGACAGTAGATCGTTGCAACAAACTAATGTGAAAAGACTATGATTTTCAACAACAAATTTATAGGTGATTATTTTATTGTTTATATATTGTTGAAGAACAACAACAATATCGGTATGAATGATTATAAGTCTGGTTATCCGGTGGATCCACACGTGATAGCCTCTTAGCTGCGAGCGAAACAGCTCGATAAACGTCCAAGCAGTGCGATCTAATGTTTCGGTGTCTGTGACACATAAGTGATGTTTATGAAAGCCGCTAATCGACAGGCGGTCGAAGGCCAGCGTTTCTATGCCTACGTAGGGCGCAGAGGTTTGTCATGTGTGGGTTCAGTATGTAGAGTGTAAGTATGCAAAAATATGCTCAGAAAAAGTTGATTGGTCGCGTCCGTATGTAAACACTTGAAAGACGGCTGCACACAAGCGCCGAGTTAGATATCCTATTGCGACCGAGCAGAGAACCCTCGGCACATAAATGAACATGGAAATATAATATAAATATTTATTATTTTATTAAATTAGTAGTTTTAAAAATACTATCTTTTTTTTATTAAGTTATATAACATCATTTTATATACATATAAAAAATACATGAATTTTAGGCTACATGTAAACCAGCTGTTATTAACAATTCATTTCAAAAAAATTATTAATTTGTATGTATTCAGATATAGATAGTTGAAACTATTGAAACATTGTAAATATTCAAGAAAACATATAATATATTCTTGTAAGAAAAGTGTTATTTATTATTAAGAATAATAATAAAATTAACACCACAATAATGTGGGAAGACATGAATGTAATAAATAATGTATAGTCACTGTTTTATAAGGTTTTTAGTGCAAATAGATTACATTTATTAGTCTGCTTTATGTACGTTCGTTTCCCAGATAAGAATACACGCTTCAGACAGCTTCTGACGATGGACTGCCTCCATAAAGCAAACTAATATATATTAACCTATTAAATTAAATCTTATATAATTGTGAATAGCATTATAAGTACCATAATATTATCACTGCAAAAAACTTGAAAACTTAAAGAGTTGCTTCAACTCTCTCTCTCTCTCTCTCTCTCTCTCTCTCTCTCTCTCTCTCTCTCTCTCTCTCTCTCTCTCTCTCTCTCTCTCTCTCTCTCTCTCCCTCTCTCTCTCTCTCTCTTCTCTCTCTCTCTCTCTCTCTCTCTCTCTCTCTCCATATATGTGTGTATGTGTTACTATGCATAATTATTATGTTATGACATTGGTAAAACCTCGTTTATGACAAACAGGGATATCAGCACACTGTAGTTCCCACAAACATTTTTTGTTACGATTATACGCCTACTATGTTTCCAAGTAAACAACACTCATTTCTCCTTAGTAAAACCGCACCTCCTCAGAAGCTGCACATCATAAACAATTTTCTGGCGACGTCATGGGTTTAAAAAATTCCGTCGTTTTCACTAGAATCTTTTTGTAATGCAAGGGAATTTTATTTTTCTGCCAGTGTTCGCTGTCGGTTCTTTCCACTGGCCGACGTTTCCCTATCTAGATATGTTATGAGTAAGTGACACGAGTCGGTCAACCCGGACTGCAGCTGTTGCTTAATCGGAAATCCGAGAAACAGACGGAGTTCACAGCTACGCGGTCCGTCCCACGCGGTTAACCGCAGAGGCACCGGAAATTTTGAACAATTTTATGCTTGTCTAGCACTGCCTCTGGGGGCGGAATGGTAGGCAGGTGCCGCCCCCGTCGGACACAGTTGGCAGACGCCTTGAGGCGTCGGTCGTTCCTCGCGAGGCAGAGAACCTCCGTGCCGATGGCGAATGGTAACTAGGGCAAGCTGTGTGCTAACACATGCTTGGGGAAGGATGTCCCTGAGGTGCGAAGGTAAATCAGAAAGGAAAGGAAGATCCCGGGGGCTACTTAGATAGCGCAAAGAGGTTGACTTAAGAATCGCCCGAGGACGTTTGACTCTGTGAGGGGGAGGTGGTTCAGACATACTAATGGTTCTGAGGTAGGGGAAGGAAAAGGTCGCCGCAGGAGCAAAGAGAGTTTCGGCGAGTGACCGAACAATTGCGGGAAGAGAAGGAACTCGAAGGCCTCCATGAATGACATCACTCTTTACGAATCAAGGAGACCCCGACAAGGAACGGAGGGTTCTGGATTGAAATTGTTCCAGCTTACACCTGTTAGTGGTCGACAAAAGCGACCACCAGGCGGGAGCAGCATATGTCAGCACTGACCGGAGAAACAAAAGGTAGATCGTAACTTTAGTGCGCAGAGCCAGGCGGTCGCGACACGGGAGCATGGGAAATAATTTTTTTCTCGGACACCGCGAGCCTTGTTGAGGATGTCAGTCGCGTGGGCATTGAAGCTTAGGCGCCGTTGTAACCGGACGCCTAAATACGTCACCGAAATCTTTCCAGGCGATTGGCCTCCTTCTAGGGAGAGGGCCTGGCATCGGGAAGAGAACTTACGAGTCAAGCAGATCGTCTCAGATTTCTCCGTATTTATCGCCACCCGCCACTTCCGTAACCAATCCGGAAGCAGATTCAACTGACGCTGCAGCTTTGTACTGCCAAACCGCGGTGACAGGGAGCTGCAGTGATACATTGCGTCGTCGGCGAATAAAGACAACGTGACTCCGGGTAAAACAAGCAGGTCATTCGTGTACAGTAGATACAGAACGGGGCCGAGGACAGATCACTGCGGGACGCCAGCGGCGATGGGTCGAACTGAAGAACAGGACCCGTCGACGCTAACCCTGAAGGTGCATCACCGAGGTAGGACGGCAAGAAATGTTCATTAGACGGTTGGATGGGGGAATGGGCCAGTTTAAAGAGAAGGCCTTCGTGCCAGACTCTGTTGAAGGCCTTGCTCGCATCCAACAAGACGGCGCCCGTACACGCTTACGGATAAAATTATCCTACAGCGGCGAGATGCGGCCCAGCAGTGACGCTGCTGGCAATAACGATATGGGACGATAGCTGTCTGCTAGCGTTCGCGGACTGAACAATACAAGAAGACAGATGTTTGTTACGTTTGTCTTGAAAAATTCATTGGCTACGCAGATTTTCTCCATCAACATCTCTTCAAGGATTAGAGTATCGTCAAGGATCGGTCTCACGTCTCTCGCTATTTGCCTACCAGTCGTGCGACGTGTTTTCTCCCAAGGGACTGATAAACATAGGTTACCCAAGGATTGCGGGTACAATCCAACCTATGTAAATGGTGTTTCCATTCGGTTTTTATATGGCAATATCTCCTCACTTTAATTAACATTCTTTTTCATCTAACTAACCATCCCGTATTTTGATTTATAGGTTTGACAAAACATTAACAAAGACAGGTAGTCGGAACTGGTAAGGTTGTGTGTATACACGGAAACAGTTGTTATTCATACGTATCTAGTTGTAAAAACCCTCCTAAACTAATTATATAACAGTCAGGATAAGACAACTGCGGTACATTACACAAGTTGACTTGTTAAACGATAAAACTAAATGACATAAAATAACAAAAAGACATGTCGCCGATAGAGATTTCCTTCGCTTGTACAGCACTATTTACAACAACAAAAACAAACCATATTTCTGTATATTGATGACAATCTCTCTCTCTCTCACTCTCTCTCACTCTCTCCCTCTCTAAATTTATGTATTCAATATATATTATAACATTAAAATAAGATCTTTATTTTACCTCTTAACTCCTAAACTTACCCTTCATCGATAGATAATTCTGTGTTAAATAAATAATCAAACTCCTTTTTATCTTGATTGAACTTCAATAAAATTTATTATTTCTCTTTAACATTTCTTTAATTGTATTGACATTCACTGTCTCTTTCTAACATTGGTAGCTCATTTCTGTTAGATTACATGAAAAATCTCAATCTCAGGGTTAATATAAAAGTAAGGTCAAAGTATTGTTCAAGTCATAATACAACATAAAACATAATATTTATAATTAATGTTTTGTAATTGGGTGTTGTGGATGTATGTTGACTAGTGGGTCCTTTGGATCATACAAAAGAACAATTTAAAAAGGAACTCTTAATACTAATAATTATGGTGTACAAATAAAATTCACAATTATAACGTTTATATTGTTTTGGTTATAGTATTTCACTGTAACTCGATCGTTAAAATGTAGTAATGTTGGTTCAAATATCTGGCTTAGCATATCGGAGCAATCTCACCAATCTGGTAGTTTTCGTTGTTAACTTATTGCTTGATTCTTCGCTTCTGGCCTTCAAGTTTTTGGTAGTTTCGATTAAAATATTAGTCTTCTAGTTATTTCAATAGTCTTTCTTTGTCATCTCGCCTTCTATCTGCAATTAATTTGTGTAAAAGTCTAGCAGTCAAATTAACATGTTCTGTCTCGTTTCAATATTTTTCCAACAATCCCTTTCTTTTTACCAAAACACTAATTCCTTCAGTTAAGGCTTTGGCTATGATATGTTTATGGGTCACAGGTTCGGTTTCATCTTTTATAATGAATATGATTCCGTTGAATCTTATTTTTCTTCGTCATTACATTATATTGTAAGTTTGTAACGTAAGATTTTTCTATTTTTTAATTATTTACACTTGGTTTGATCTCACTATATGGGCTACATAACTGTTTCATATAGATTATATGTTTCATTCAATGCTCGTATTATAATTATGTTTAATCACTTTCGTTATACATGATTTTTTCCTTTTTAAAGTCTATCACTGTTATTTTCACTTTCTAGCATTATCACACAACCTAACTTATATAATTATAGTTTGATATTATTATATTTGTAAAATTTATATCATTCACCGTTGTCGTTCAATGATACAAAATAACTGTCTGAGGTACGCAGACCTCCTCATAGTTTTAATCTAATGCTTATGAACTAATGAATGTCTTTTTACTTATTTTCTAAGTTTAACATTTGTACATTATAATACTATTAATTAATCATTATTTACATGGTTGTTTGTCACTTGATCTTCACTTCTGGGTATTATTGTCATCGTCAGTCATTGTTTGTTACTGTCATTAAATTATTTACTTCATGAGTTTTATTCCTTAATTCCCTATTATTTATTTATTATAATATTTTCCTTTTTGTTTTAATTACTTTTTATTTCTTGACCTTATTATTTATCTTTAAATAATATGTTGTGTCTTCATTTCTTTATTTATTATGTTCATTTTATTCTTCTTTGTACTTTATTACTAAAAAGATTGCGTTTATGCATATTTCACAGTCACTTTTGATGGGATACTTGTCTTTATATTGTGTGATTTCATTCTGAAGAAGCTTTTTAAAAGTGAAAACCGGTTTAGGTTGTAAGGTAAAACTTTATGTTTTTACTCATAAAAAACTTAGTGTTCCGAGTCGTTAGTGAAATAGTTGTATCTAGTTAAGTAACGGACACGTCATGGACAACGAAATCCAAGAATAAAAATATAAGATATGCCTTGGTACACAAAAACATGTAAAACACCCAAAATTTGTTTTGTGTTAATTAAATTATTTATTACCCTGAGATATTATCCTTCTAAAGATAAAAGAGTCCAGCGAGTAGTACAGCTTTAAATAAGTCGTGCAGCTGCAGTTGGACCAGGAAGTGCGACTGCTTCCCAGATTCCTTTTCCTTTGGATGTTGCCCTGTATAAAAACTTTAATAAGTTTACATCTTATTCACGCATTCGTTATTTTAGTTTTCTGCCTTTAACAGTACTAATAATTTGGTTTCTCTTCTGTATCCTTCTCATCATCTCAATATTAGAGACTTTATCCAATTTATTCCTAAAACTAGTTGATAACTCCACACTTCGGACTCCTCCAACCTATCAGTGACATTCTTATTCAGAGTCCAAGCTTCAATTTCATCATCATCATCTTTGCAACACGGCGTAGAAAAAGTGCTTCCTGTTCCGTCTTCAAAGATCCTCCGCTATCTCTTCCTAGCTCTACCCACACACCTGTGTCCTATAGGTTTGTATTTCCAGAAATATTTATCTTGTCTCTTATAACATATTCAGATTCATAGCTTACTGCACAGCCGAGATATTTGAAACGGCTCACTTTTTCTAAAGTGCTGTTGTTTATAACGATCTTAGTCCTCACTGGACACTGAAATTATCAGTGAGTACTCTCTTGCCACTTCTTGGAATTGAACCATAGCTCTTTGTAAACCATAAACTTATAAAATTTAACTAAAAATGAACTTTTTTCATGTGAAAACTTACTAATTTTATTGGACGCGTTTCGGCTTAGTATCCGCCTTCTTCAGCTTTGGTAACAGACTGCCAGCATTTTGTAACGGTTGTGTGGAAGGTGAAGTGGGGGTGGTGTGTGGAGGAAGGGGATTGGCGCGGGGATTCAACTTGCTGTTTGTTTTCTGTATAATTGTGTCAAAAAGTGTATGTGATTTATATTGTAATTGATCGTTGAGTATGTTGTTTGGTTGTGTTGTGTGGTGTTTATATATTTCGTATTGTTCAGTTGTGTTGAATTTTTGACCTTTGGGTATGTAATGTAAAATTTCAAGATTAGTGTCTATGTTGGTGTAACTGTGGTTTTCTGTGTGTATGTGTGTGGCAAATGCAGAGTGTATATTGTTGTTGGTTAAAGCTTTTAAGTGTTCAGAATAACGGGATGAAAAAGATCTTCCCGTCTGGCCTATGTAGAAACTATTGCAGTCATTACAATTTAATTTGTAAACACCTGTTTTGTTATATTTGTCTATGTCTGTGTTTGTATTACTGATGTGTATTTTGATGGTATTGATTGTTCTGAATGCTATTTTGTATTTGTGTTTTCTGAATGTGGAAAAAATCGTTCTATGTAAAGAAAGCTGTTTACTATTTGACATTTAATAATCCACATAGTTTTTCGGTAGAAACACTAATTATAAAATTTAATTTTGGTTTCTCATCAAACTTCATTTTTTAATGTTCTTTGAATCGTCCCACAGATGGATGCAAATTTACTCAACTTGTTCTCCGCATGTCAGCCTAGACTCCACGAAATGTTACATCCCAGATACTGGAAATCCAGTTCCTGCTCCAAACACTAACTAGTCGTCTACCACTGTTATCGTTCGCACTGGATAACATCCATGGAATGCCTTTTTGGTCTTTGGTTTTTGGTCTCATGTCACAGAGAAATATTTGTCATAATGTTATATTTGACGGATTACAGAACAGTGTAGGACCGTAGGATCAGCTGTTAGTATAACAATAAACGGCCCTGGCAGACCGGAACTGATGTAACACGGTGAAACGTTAAACCATCTCACAAGGAGGTGCAAACTATACGGTGACTGCTGCTAACGGTCTGAACGAAGCGAAGGCTAAACAATAAGCAACAGGCTTAACCGCACGGTGTGTGTAATTACCTCACCACCAAGAGTAGTAGGAAATTATAACGTGCCGTGGCTATTAAGTACACGCGCAGCTGTGTGTGTGTGTGTGTGTGTGTGTGTGTGTGTGTGTGTGTGTGTGTGTGTGTGTGTGTGTGTGTGTGTGTGTGTGTGTGTGTGTGTGTGTGTGTGTGTGTGTGTGTGTGTGTGTGTGTGTGTGTGTGTGTGTGTGTGTGTGACAGACAGACAGACAGACAGAGCACCCGCGGTAGAGGTAAACTCCAACGGTTTCTACAGGTATAAATTTCCCCAGGCTCAGGGTACGTTTCAATTCCACAGGACGAAACTCTTCGTATATTCGTTTCTGAACATGAATAGGTTGGTTCCATTGAAAGCCTGTGGCGGATTTCGGTGTTTGGGCGGCAGAATTAAAAATGGTCCTGTATTATTTATTCGATAATTTACCGGTACCTTTTATAAGATCCATAACAATGCACGTACATAATGATTACATTTTAAAATATAATTTTTTAATGAAACTAGAGCTCTTCTTCATAGTTCTTCGTTCAGTATACGTTCTGGCCACAACGCCATGTCTTGTATCGTAAAATGTGAAGACTTGTTAAGCTTCAATTACACAACTAACTGATCTCACTGACATTCCCCTAACTCTCTCTCTCTCTCTCTCTCTCACACACACACACACACACACACACACACTACTATTACACTACATGCCGTACTAGTTTTTAATATGGAAAAAATCGTTCTATGTAAAGAAAGCTGTTTACTATTTGACATTTAATAATTCACATAGTTCTTCGGTAGAAACACTAATTATTGCATCAGCAAGTACAGTATATTAAAAGGCGTTACCATTTACATCTCATAAACGTTATATATTACACGCGCGCGCGCGCGCGTGTGTGTGCTTGCGTGTGTGCGTGCGCGTATGTGTAATCAAATTTTAATTCTTAAACCTTACTGGTTTTGTGTATAACCATGAAAATAATTCATGAAAATAATTAATAATTGTGTTTATTTTCATGAAAATAATTAATTTTCTTCACATGAATTAAATTGTGTGTAGGCTATAACGTACACCACTTATCATAGACTCAATATTTACATCATCAAATACTGAACATTTTTACGTATAATCGAATTTTATTTCGATATAAATTTGTAAAACGTCTGTTAAAATTGTATGCGAGTGTATTAGTCTATGTCCTGGTTTCATAATGACACGTTGATTGCCACATGAGGCCACGTTCTTCCTCACTGATGCCTACAGGATACAAGTGGAAAGGAAGACTGGCGACAAAAAATTACGAATCTTTACCTCAGTCGAAGATCTAAATAACCAACGCGGAAGACTGAAAAAAATAAAAACTGAACCAAACAGAAGAGTGCCACTTGGGTCTCGGTGCCATGGGTTAACGTAACAACACAGCCACTATTATTTGCGTCCTTGGAAATTCCGCTGCAATGGAAAAACGACGAAACAGCTTCGGTAATTTAAGATTCTAACCGAATGTGTGTGTGTGTGTGTGTGTGTGTGTGTGTGTGTGTGTGTGTGTGTGTGTGTGTGCGTGTGTGTGCGTGCGCGCGCGCGTGTGGCCGCAGAGTAAATCGGATTTTCCTATAAAAAAATTATTTCAAGGTCGGATCTCTTACTTTCTTTACCCTCAATAACCTTCTCTTTTCACATGTTGAAACAAAAGATTGGAATAAAATTGTAGGTTCTACTTCAGTCGCTTTGTTGTGTTATTTTATAATTATACTCTTATATATTTTAAAATTGTACTCTATGTTTCTACGACCTAACTCCATAACTGTATAAGCACATTATAAGCTTGATAACTACAAGTTATATGGGAAAAATTACTAATGAAAGACTTCGGGATGTTTTAATTCTGGACGAAGAAGCAGGATTTTGTAAGGGCCGATCTTGGGTTGATGACAATATTCTATTCTCTTTAAAAATATTGACTGAGGAAAGAAGGGAATTTAATTTTGAAGCACACCTTGTTTTCATTTACTACAAGATGGCACTTGATAGATACATTTTGTGGGACATTATGTGAAAGAGGGGTTGATCAAGTAATCGTCCAAAACAGCGAATACGAGCTCCAGAGATCAATGTTCCAGTTACAGCGAGTCTGTTCAAATTACAACATGAAAATTTCTGTGCAGAAGACAAATACTGTGGCTTTAAAAGTCTACGGTCACACTTGGCGTTTCTGTCGCCGCGTTCGGTACGCCGCGACAGAATTAAGAAGTGTAAAGCATGTAATCAAATGGAGCCGGTCACACTAGGCGTACGACGATTGCGAAGCGTTCCGGACGCAGACAGAGCGTTTTTCCTACGCGGCGACAGATACGCTCACCGTGTTAGCATAGGAGCGGGACATACTTGGCGTTCCTGTCGCTCCTTCTCCTCCCCACGCTTCCACTCTCGTGGCATTCCGCATTCACTCTTCGTTGATGGTTGATCTAAGTTATATTGATTACTGAATTAAATTCTTTATTTTTGTTACTGTTATTATTGCTATTACTCATCTGGTACAATTTATGTACCAATCTAATATCCAATTGTTGATTACTCTGTGTTTAATTAATTAAAACATCATTACATTTAGTTATTTAAATTATAATACTGTATAAATTAAGTTCTCTCATACTATAATTTGCTCATTTTCTTAAAGATAATTTGAAGATGTTAACAAACTATCATAAGTCTTCACATATAAAATGATACATACATACGTACGCACACACTCACATACACCAACACGTTCACTCAAATATTTAATTGTTTCGTTTTGTTTGATATTTCTATTGTATTTCATACACAGGTCCTGAAGATGACAATAAATATTGTCGAAACGTCGACGCAAAATAGCTAAAATTTGTATTATTGACCGATCCTCACTAACCATCCACTAAAACATTGTTATTACTGTTATTATTGTTATTACATTGTTATTGTTATTGTTCTGTTTGGAAATGTCAACCTCAGTATATGACAACAATTCATTAAACGATGAAACACTCATTCGAAAATAAGAAAAAATTTCGTCTTCATCGTTTTTGAGTAAGCCAACTAACGTATGAAACTGGCCGTGCGTGAAACGTATAGCATTGATCGGGTGTACACCAAATCTCCTCTTTTTCTTCTTTTTTAAATAACTTCTCACAGCAACTGGGAGTAACACATCAGCTTCACTCGAAGAAGACATCTCGAACACTGAAACAGTGCGCGTTAGTCTGCACCTACATTGGACACAGAACCGTCAATGTCCGATCAGGCGCGGTTGGCTGAGCGCGCTTTCAACAAAACAAACTGCTTTGTTCCATAGCATGTGCCTACACTGGACGCGTCGGTCGTTCCGGCAACTCCCGTTGACATCCGATGCCGGACCCCCGCCGGGCCAGAACAACTTGGTTTGTTTCCAACCCGGCAGCCTGTTCCGTGACTTGCTGTGTCAACAAAAAATGGCATTTGAAAATACAAGCAAACCTGCAGTTGTCAACAGAGACTTTCTAATTGTCTACATTAAAAGGAAAAAGTCAAGGAATTTGGCGTTAATTTTTCGTATTATTAAAATTTTAAGCCTGAATTTTAATTATCTATTGTTTATTTAGCGCCATATAATAATAATAATATTGAGTTATTACTGTCTCAAAATCCGCGGACATATAAAACACATGAAATTTAAATAAATGAATAAGACAAGCGTAACTTGGGGGGAGCACTAACCCTGTTATAAAAATGAACAAAGAGTTTTTTGTTCATAAATAAAAACGAACAATACAGTAGACCGTTTATTATACTATAGTAAATAATACTATAAGAAATATATGTTGCAAGAGTAGTTTCCAATGAAGAATAGTTACACATTTATATTAATAATATTTTTCCTACATATTTCAATACTATTATTTAGTTGATTAGGAGAGAACACTGCCCTGTTTGTTTGTAATATCTGTCAGAATAGTAATAAAGTGATGAGTGTCTATTTCCCCAAAGTTACGACCAAGTTACGCCTAGGCCATGAATATCCTTAATATATTGTCCACTATTATTTACCATAAAATTATAAAACAAAAATCTGGTATCTTTCCAGAATATATAACTGAAAACGAGTACTTAAAACCAGTATATTTCAGGATAATAAGACTAAAACCAGGCAATATTATAGAAATTTAAAATTTTTTTTAAATATTACACTCAAGCTCGTATGATCTGTTCTTTTAAGACTGACATTAGTTTAAGTGACAAGTTGTTGACTTGAAATTTTCGTCACACAAAAGTGTATTGTACACGATTCGTAATTAGCACGTACATGATTTAGAGTGTAGCAGGAAAAAAAATTCCTAATCTTCCTCCGAGTCATTCATGACGTAGTAAGAGAACTTCGTTGAATCACTACAGACAAGTGGTGGCAGCAAACTGCCCGGAAACGTCCGCCATCAATGTAGGCACACTTGCCGGGAGAAATCTGGCCAGACAACCGTGCCTGATCGGATCGGAAGACTTCTGCATCCAGTGTAGGTCTAGCCTTAGTCGCCAAGTGTGACACCCCCTCAGGCCTGCGTTTCTGTCGCTGCGTTAGCCGGCGTATCGAACGCGGCGACAGAAACGCCAAGTGTGACCGTAGACTTATGGGCAGATACCCCTTACGGACTAAGACTGTATTGGATAATGAGAGTAATAGAGCAGGTGTCATACTTCCGCTATCTTGGTTGTGATATCGATGTTGATCACAAGTTGGCTAAGTTTCAGCCAGTAAACGGCACAATTCATCGACGGCTGTCAAGTAAAATAAGGAAAGAGACTCGACATAAATTTTTATAACGTAGATAATGGCTGTGCCAGTGTGTAATACTTGGGTTCCAGCAAAAAGCGTCTGAGTAGGATACAGGCTTCGGAGACGGATTCTTGCGATCTGTTAAAGACTGTATACGAAGAGATAGGGGTCTTTTGCGTTATACGACCACAAAGCATTGGCACTGGCATTTTGTTCATCTTTCATTAAACTGAGTATAGTTCTCAGAATTTTCTATCTCTGTTTACTGATTAGTTAAAATGATATTCTCTCATTTACAGACTGTCGTACACTATACAAGAATAATTATAAGTTACCTTATCGCTCCACCGTCTGTAGTCGTAGGTCATTCCTGTCTTGTCGGTGCGTTCAGCAACATGTCTTTATTTCATTTAGTGCGGGAAATAAGTAGTAATGTGAAGGGAGTGCAGTTTTTGAAGGACAAAGGTGTTTTACACAAACGACGATACTGTGCGAATGGTCATGAAACGACTCTTCAGCTGTCTGAAAAAATTTGTAGGTGGAGATGTGGTAAAACACAGTGTAGGACGACCGTCGGTTTACGTAACGGTACGTGGCTAGAGGGCAGCAGGACATCAAATTATACAGGACATCAAGGCCTTTTGGCCTCCTGAATTATAAACAATAACTTTCCAGTTCGTGAAATTAGGTTAGGTTAGGTTAGGTTACGTGTTTTTGGTGTATAAAATTTGTGTTTTTGATGAATAAAATATAAAACTACTTCAAAGTCTTCTAGGCAGATCTACATCATTACTTTGGTAAGTTTTCACTATTATGATATTGTTACAAAACAGAAAAGACCCGCTGACTGCATTTACCATTACTCGCTTTTGTTTCTTTAATCAACTCGTATAAATCACACACACACACACACACACACACACACACACACACACACACACACACACACACACACACACACACACACACACACACACACACACACACAGAGAGAGAGAGAGAGAGAGAGAGAGAGAGAGAGAGAGAGAGAGAGAGAGAGAGAGGCGAGACTGGACGCAGCTTTTAACTAATCAGTAAACAGAGATAGCAAATTCTGAGAACTATACTCAGTTTAATGAAAGATGAACAAAATACCAATGCCAATGCTTTGTGGTCGTATACGCAAAAGACCCGAATAGGATGCCAGATGGCACGCTGCCCAAAGAAGTTTTGCAACACAAGCCTGTTAGACAGCGAAGCACAGGTAGACTCAGAAAGAACTGGTGTAGTAGATATATTCCTTTGGGACCGGAATAGGTGATTCATCCCGAATAAAAGAAAAATAAGATTATATAACCACATTTGAATAAATAAATATTGAAATACAATAGGAGGAAGCATATAGGGGACTCAGGAACACTACGCCCGATGCGGCCTTCGCTTTATTGCAAATAATGCAGAAACGCTGAGTTAGTAATCTGAATACATCCACAACGTTTACAAACCTTCACAAGACTTCAGACTGTGTCGACGTAGAAACATTACAGAAATTAAAGGACAAGGCACAATACCCATAACACTTTATCAGAGCGACACAATAAAATAAGTAGATTTCACTCATTCATTAGGTAAATAGTAATAGTTTAATTATTTAAACTATTATCCGGGCAGTAAGGCTGCGATCTTCTGATTGGTGTTGGAAATGTAATAAGACGTTACGCCCTCACGTCGGGAAACTGATGCGCGTCAGTAAACCACAGTACTGTGGCAACACCACAGTATCGACCCTTTGCTACAGCACTGTGGTTTACTGTACTGAGTAATCATTTACAAACAGAATTACCACTGTTGCACACCACTATAAAAAAATTATTCCGATTAGCGCTTTCAAGCTTCACAGCTCATCGTCAGATCGGAAAATTAATTTTTTTTTTTTCGATCTGACGATGAGATGTGAAGCTTGAAAGCGCTAACCGGAATAATTTTTCTATAGTGGTGTGCAACAGTGATAATTCTGTTTGTGATTATAACCACTAACACAACTTTCTTAATTAAATTTCTAGTAATAATTTAGTATCTAAGTATAGAAATACTTCTAATCTTCTATTCTAGTATCTGTAACTACTACAGAAGTCAGGCGCTGTTCAGTATTTAGACAGACAAAGTTATCTGAAGCTGAAAATAAAATTATAGAAATGACCAGGGGCGTATTTAAGGGGGGGGGACGAACGGGACCGTACCCTCCCACACACACCGAGAGGGTCGAAATAAGTTGACGAATTTATTTAATCTTCTAATTTTTAGACTATTCTATTATTTTGTCAGCTGTGTACGCTAATATAGTAGTAACTTTTAAATATACAAACAGGTTTATTACACAGCACTTGCGTATCCGTTTGAAATATGAAATATTGAAAACTCAATTCAGTCAGTATGTATCCTATAACCAATATTTCAGTAACGATATTATTTATTGTATTATTGCCGTTGTTTTAATGGGAATATTTCAGGATGTTATCTCATACTTTTAAACCACTTTAAAGATAGTAATGTTGTTCACTTGTTTTTTTTCTTTTGCATGAAGCCGACTCGACCAGACCCCCCCCCCCAGGCCAAATTCTAGATACACCACTGGAGGTGGCGTTTACATACATAACTATACTACATTAAATCTAAGTTCATACACAGATGATCTGACCATTATCGGAAGGACGGATGATCAATTACGAAGGAGTTTAGAAGAAAAATAAGCTACAATGAACCCGTAAGAAATATATATTTTTTAAATATCAGTCTTAAATAAAAGCTTTAAGTTTCCCCAGAGAAGAATCTCCAGGAACTAAAATCTTCTTATAAATCAGACCGTTGGAATAAAAAAAAAAACAAATTTTAAATATTTTTATCGAAACATCTTCTCCTTTTATAGCAAAGAGATGTACAAAAAATTTAAGACTTTATGTAACCTATGTGGAGCCATTCAAAAAGAAGCCAAGAAAGAGATAATATTAAAATTATATAAGACATTCACAGCACCAACGCTTATGTCTGGCAGCGAATCTTGGGTTACAACAAAAATGAAAGAAACAAGGATTCAGTCACAACTGATGAGGATTCTAAGATACTTTAAGAAACGAACCTATAAGAATTGAACACTCCAGATACTCAACCAAACTACAAGAAGGCATAGGAGGAGGAGTTATAGAGGAACATAACAGGAGGGACTAAATACCACCGTGTTCTGTTGCCGTGTGTTGTGCCGAAAGCTGATTGTCGTAGTTTAACGGAAGGTGAATTGCTATTGTTGGGTGCTGTCGTCTGTGAGCTTGTAGAAAGAAACAAGAATGTGGATTGAAGATTGGCTTTCAAAACGAGCAAAATATTCACACGTAAATGTTTTGACGGAGCTAAAGCTACATCCTAAAGACTGGTACACAATTATTTAAGTACGGATAAAGAAACTTATTTAAAACTGCTCTCTCTCTAATTTCTCAACGTGAAGGACTGAACTGAGCTGACTCCTACACACGCACACATCCACCCGATGTCATGCCGAAGTGACACACCGCTTGATACGATTTCATCATTCCGTGAGTTCACAACTTACTTGTGGTGTGAGCTCACATCATTTTGTCCGTAAACACTGAAATGACTGTGTGTAGGCCGCTTAACAATCATCAATCTGCAATTCCAAGGGAGGAACCAGTGAGTATCAGGTATAATAGAAGATGTAAAGAGAATTCGTAAATAAATTTAAAATCTCTAAAAATTGTTAATTCCAAGGGAGGAACCAGTGAGTATCAGGTATAATAGAAGATGTAAAGAGAATTCGTAAATAAATTTAAAATCTCTAAAAATTGTTTGGAAAAAATGAATTGCCTCGTTTCCCAAGATGTCGTTTCCCAGAATTTTAAAACTGTGAAATACTTGCTTTTGTGCCGTTGTACCTTTAAAGATACGTGGTATATGTTAATTATGTAAACTACATATTTTTACTTGTTCACAATTAAATACGTTACTGCATTACGTTACTGCATTTTTACGTTACTTAAAGAAAGTTTATCGTTTATGATGCGGTCGGTCGGAAACCATTGTTATAAACGAAAGTGTGAGAGTGTTATGCATGTGTGAGAATCGGCGGTGTTTGTGGTTCCATTTTTCCGACGCCTGTCACGGATAAGTTTGAAGGTCACGTATATTTTACAAGTACCTCCCTGCTCCGCAATCCTCTTCTGTGCTTATGACTAACGTGTTGACTCATGACACGTGATGTTAGGCTAAAGTTTGTTGACGTCATCGGTGCTCACGCGTTCAAAAATTGACGTCCAAGAGCGTCCGGGAATTCCAGTAGGAGAAGAAGACGGAAGATAACAAGAGTGAGCTCGACGACCCGCTGCAGTTGTGTCTGCACCACTTTGTCTTCTTCCGTCATCATCTTCACAACACGGCATAGGCAATGTACTGCCTGTCCGCCTTCAAAGATCCTCCAACCATCTCTTCCTAGATTTAACCACAACCTGTGTTCTATAGGTTTATATTTTCACATATTTTGGCCAGTCTTGAACCTGTCATTCTTTCTAAGCGTTTTTTTCACCGTCGTTTATAATCTTTTAACCTTTCATTCAAGTTCAATTTTCATAAGTTCAACTTTTTAACTCCTCTATTTCCGCTATTTCCGAGGCCTGTAATTTACTTTCTTGTTTCTTGGTCGTCGTCCATAATTCACGCCCACAGGACAGTATGGGGACAACCATAACTTTTTAAAACTTTAATTCTGTATCTCGAGGTACCTTTTTCCTAAAAATACTTTGATTGTCCCACAGATCGTCTGGAACTTACCTAACTTAATATCAATATCACAATTTGTATCATAGCCCATATCACTTCCCAAATACTTAAAGTGGCTCACCTGTTCTACAATTTGATCATTTATTATTATTTTTCTTCGTATTGTTTAAATTAGCAGCCATCCTTAATTTTCTTTTATAAAATTGCTAAACTGCTATAATTGTTATTATTTAGACAAAGCTTTTCGTCATCACTGACATCTTCAGGTCTTAAACAACAAGTTACTTGTAGTGTTGTTTAAGACCTGAAGATGTCAGTGATGACGAAAAGCTTTGTCTAAATAATAACAATTATAGCAGTTTAGCAATTTTATAAAAGAAACAAAAAAAAAATATATTATTTTTGTCTTATTCGTTCCTTGCCTCGAAATACCATTACCTTTGCTTTCATAGCGGAGATTATTACATTGTATTGTTTGCAAATCTGATGAACCTTAAAAACAGATTTTTGTAAAGCAGATTTTGTTTTTTGAAATACAAACAACTCGTCACCAAACAACAACACATTCAAATACCTGTCTCGTGATATCTTAATACCAGGGTTCACTTGATGTTTCCACTTCCGTACCAGATCGCCAATATAAATGTTAAGAAGACTAGGTGATATTCTGCACCCTTGTCTGACTCCTTCATTAACAGATATTTGTTGAGACATCCTACCATTATCAATTATCAACTGTTTCCAAGAAACAGAATTGTGAAATACACAAAGCGGAGAGATTTAAGGGGGTCGGTAATGGCTATCTTCCCCGTTTTAACTTTTGCCCTGTTTTATCAGCTGTCCGTATATGGAATGAATTCAAATTTTTAACGGTTCTTTATCGATATCTTGTGCAATTACATATGGAACAGTTTTTAGATATCTTTTCCGACACTAGTTTAAGATGTCTTAAATTGTGTAAACAAAATTCTAATTCATTTTTCAATCAATATTTTACAAATTTGTCCCATCATCCTCGCAATGGGACAGAAAAATCTGTTTAAAATTTGAAACAAATAGATCTTGCAGTCCTCTGAGAAGATTGATCTTTTATACAAAAATTTAATTGTTAAAAAACGCAAATAAATATAAATTACATGCAATTAAAAAGTAATTTCTTTTCGTTTTATCCACTATCAGTACAATGCAATCACATAAAGACTGTTTAGTTGTAACAGAAAACAGTTTCTTTTCTTTATGTTTTACCGCTTTAAAAAATTTCTTTAGGTTTAGTCATGATTATTACAAAAATAATACACATAACAACTTTAGGCCTACATAATAACACACAAACTTAACATAACTTAACCGACAAAGTCGTTGGTAAAAGCGACATGGGGCCGCCTGAATAACTGGCTCTTCTAAGCCAACGAACGAGCTTTTAAACGTTTTGCAGTAAATTATTGAGCAACATTCTTCACGTTAGGCGCGACTGGGAAAACAGTTGTGCGTATAAAAGGCGCTCTAACTTGTTATCCGTGTGAAAAAAAATGGATGAGATCGAAAAGGAACTTTCTTTCTTTTTTTGGGGGGTCAAAACGTCCTACACGTTGTCCGATGTCTAACCTCTATTGCTGTCTGTCGTTGCAGTTTTCATCGTTTAGTTCTCTATCGCTCATTGATCTTCAATGCTCTCTATCCATGTTTTCTTGTCTCTTCGTTTCTTTCTGTGCTCTCTAGGTATACATCTCATTTTTTCCTTTGGTAGTCGGTCTTGTCCCATTCTTTCTACGTGTCCGTACCAGATTAGTTGTTTTTCTTCAATGCAGTCGATGATTGTCTTTTGTACGCCCATTTCTTTTTTGAGCGTTTCATTTCGTATTCGCTATAGCCTTGAAGTTCTAGCAGCTCGTCTCAAAGCATCCATTTCTGTAGCTTCTAACTTTCTTTTTTCCTGTTCTTTTATTCTCCATATTTCGGATCCGTACATCAACGTGGTTTTAATCATACTATCGTATATTCTTTTCTTCCTTTCTTTTCCAATTTCTGTGCTCCATAGAATCCCGTTCAATGATCTAATTATTTGTTTTCTATTGTTTATTCTTGATTTTATTTCAACATCATCTGTTCTTTCTTCATTAAAATTTATTCCAAAGTATTTGTAGGAAAAGGAACTCGCGTCGAAAAAAAACGGAGTGACGATGTCCAGTGTTCGGCAGACGGAGCGCAGTTCGTCTTGGAGAGTGTACCATAGCTGTGACAATTAAACTGGCAGCTGAAGTTTCTACCAGAGAGATCTCTTAGGATTTTAACCACTGACCTGGACATATTCGTTTAATTGTTTTTCCTACATGATTCGAAGCTCAGTCAGTTTTACTAAATGTTTACAACTGGCCTGTCTACCTGGTGGGGAACACCTTCAGAAGGCACCAGGTAGGATAACTGACTGCCTGGTTAGGGTTTTACCATACTTTATATGGTGGGGAACACCTTCAGAAGGCAAAAGGAGAAGCTAACAAACACGCTCTAGTGACGGACAGGTCACAAATTTCGTAGACAGCTGCAACGCATGCCCTGTGAACAAGCAGAGTTCACTGCTCCCGGTACGTAGAACACCAGTTTTTTATGAAAACACATTGATTCCATAGGAAACTACATACAATGTATACAGAGCCAATAAAGGAGAAAAGACTTAACAATGGTCAAGCATACATGTGTACGCCAGCTGTCAGGAGAAAGCGACGAAGGGTGTATTGATTTGAAAGACTCCAGCGGTCGAGGACAGGGTTTTGACCTTACTTGGAAACGAAAGCGCAGAGAGTACGTCCAAACTCAAGGATGGGGTGTTGGCTGACAACCAAAAGAAAAAACCAACTTTCAAAGAAGGCTAGGCGAGGCCCTTGAACAACAATAGATAATAACGCCAGAGCGACGAAGTTCAGAAACAATGCAAATGGAAGAGAAACTCAGAGTTGGCGCTGTAGACTTCAAAAAAAATAACGACAGATACAATTTATTGCTGCGTTGTCTGGAAATGACAACGACCTCAAAATACGAAGCAAGGGAAGAATCTGGTGGGGAACCAGGAGCCCTATCAGAGAACGCCTTTGAAAAGATAGGTGGTATTTGGACTTGGAGGGAAAAATATGAAACCAATAAGGACACGGCGTCTTTGGAATCAGAAGTCTGGTGGGAAATTTGGTAAGGAGAATATAGGAAGGAGATAGGAACGCGCTCGGGGAGTTCTAACTAAATTTCGGACGCGATCGGAGTGAAGTCCGTGACGGGAGTAATTAGCATTTTATTGAACTTAGAATAATTCGATACACAGTGTGAGAAGGTAGTTTTCGAACTTATAACAAAAGTTAATACAGTGATTACAAACAAACGAACTATGAAGTAGAGTCCCACTATTAGCATACCAGTGAACGTTAACTGAAACAGATAGAAACCAGACAATAATGTAATTTCAGTATATACGAACACTTTACAACAATAACTTTTAAGAAAGATTAACAACACAAACTACATTCATGAACACTTGATAACCAGACATACCGCAACAAAGGTTCGTAATATTAACTCAGATTTGGAATAATTCACGATGTCGGTGTACAACAGAGAATGCTAACTTTTAATCATAAATTATAATTCGAATGCGTGGAGTTGGTGAGTGAAGTGTCTGTGAGTGACATCGTGGGATTCATTCGGTACCATCTGTCATCTGGAGGAGTTATCTGCACGATTCCAGAACGATCGACATGAGGGAATCATCACCGCAACCACCGAGTGATTGGATATTCGAATATCAAGTATAGTAAAACATGTCTTAATTAATTTAGATCCACTATCTGTCATCTCAAAGAATCCACACACACTAGAATTCATTAAAGTAATCGTACAGGAATTAAAGAAATCGATTTAAAGTTTATTTAGAAGTAAAATTATTATTCTTTATCAGTTTTGGAGTAATGTTTATTTCCAAGTTCTAAATGAATCCGTAATTACAAAGTACAGTAATAACTTAAGAGATTATTCATATTAAGAATTTATAAGATGAAGCTAAACATTATAATTTACTTAAGTACTAAACGCAATTGATGAATAATTATTAATATGCAACCATTAGATTAAGAGTTTGAATTACTAATTTTATTAATGTATTATTTTTGATATTTACAATTGAATAATGAGTATTCAATTTTATTAATGTATTATTTTGATATTTACAATTTAATAATGGGTATTCAATTTTATTAATGTATTATTTTGATATTTACAATTTAATAATGAGTATTCAAGTTTATTAATGTATTATTGTTTGATATTTACAATTTAGCCATGAGTATTAAATTTTGGTAATGTGTTAATTATATATATTTACAAGTACTAATGAGTACGTAGAATTTTGTGCTATTTTTAATATTTACAAGTAATAACAAACTAGTGTGAATAAATTTAAGAGCTATCAGTAGAAATGAGCATTTATTATTTTTTTGTAACCTTGAGATAAAGAGAATAAACAAAAAATGTTATAATCTTCTTCTTCTTAGAACATTGGATACCACTGCCGGTCCCAAGCCCGGATAAAGGAGGAGGGTTGGTACTACCCATCCACTGGAAAAATACAGATTTGTAAATCTAACCGACGATTCTATAGGCTGTATTCCAGGAAAATACCACCACAAATACCATATGTATTTTTATATATATCTCAATAATTTAGTTGTGAACGTCCACTCATCGACTGCTCGGCAATAGATGTCGTCATTAAATAGATACGTTTTACTCATATACTACGTATTAAATACTGTACGTAATTTAAATACTAGTTACGTGACTTGTATAAGCATGAGTTAACTGAGTCAGAAACACCAGGCCATTAGGATTGCTAATAACCGAATATGACCAACAATTGTCAAGAACTTTGAAAGGAAAGTTTTGTGGAATGTCTTTTGGCAAATTTACGAAAATATTATTAACTGGAGAAATCGCTTATAATCAAGAGTTACGTAAATAGCAAAGAGGCAGGGTATAGTAAGATATGTAAAGACTTAAAGGCTACAGTTGCTGGATCATGTAGAGAGAAGAGATGATATATTTTTGGCTAAAAAGATTGTAATTTTTTTTTTATTATACGAACAGAGAGGAACACCACGTTGACAACGGAAGGAGTGTGTATTGGTGGATTTGAAGATATGAAGATAGGGAACATGGAGAGAATATAAGGGATTGGAAGAACAATTGTAGCAAGGGCTGTAGTAGGTAGGTTAGGTACACGAGTTTTCAGCCAACCAGCAATTTGTCTCTACCCAAATGATCCTACTGAAGCTGAACTTAAATGGACAGTTCACCCAATGGTGTCACTCCTCCCTCTTCTGCCAGACAAAACAACGCACTACGCTTTGCACGAGATCAGTGATTTATAACTGGCGGCCCGCGATAACTTCCTTTTGCGGCTCGCTTATCTTATCTTGAAAACCCAATGTAATAATTACCCTATTTACTTTAATAAGTAAAAGAATAATAAAACATTGTTTTTAATTGAAACTGAACTTACAGGAGATGCCAGTTGTAATTCCTATGAGGGATACAACGGAAAGCATAGAGAAGTTCGGTGTGGATAACTGCTACAAACCAATCTGCGGACTGCTAACTAAAGAAGAGAAGGAGAGCCATATGAAATATCGGTATGGAGAACCATACATGACTTCCATGTTCTAAGATTTATATTTAAAATCATTTACGAAATGAAATGTTTCCATAGAAACTACTTCTTTCCACTTATTGCTTCAGCCTTAACCACAGTACTGTGGTCACTAAAGTATACCACCACACGTTATCGCACTCGATTTTCACTGATGATGGCAGTCGACGGCACTGCCGAAACGTCTGCTTTTGCAGAAAACATTGGACTACGGCCAAACAGGCCGAGAAGGAATTTTAACAACAAACTACTACTTTGTTGCCGATAACATAGTACACATATAAAAATTATCCCCTCCCCCCTCAACTATAATTTTCATTTATAGAAAATTACCCCCATCCCGTTCAACTAGCCTCTTCATTTATAGATATTCCGTCTACCTTTCTACAGCGGATTATTATGACCTTCTTTTCAGGATACTTTATTTATCAAAATTAAGTACTTTACACGTGTTAAAACATAAAACGTTTCAGGTAAACTACCCCTTCCCCTTAACCGATCTTTACTAAAATCAATAGACATTGAGTCCTCTACAAGTCAGGCAAGTATGCAAGAAATTATTTGATTCTGTTTAAATTTACGGAAGTTATCGTTCGTCATGAAAAAATTTATCTTGTTACAACATAAAATGTTGCAGGTAAACTATCCCTTTCCCTTAACCGATCTTCACGAAAATCAACAGACCTTGAGTACTTAAAACTTCAGGAATGTATGCAAAAACCTATTTGATTTTCTTTGAATATGCGGCAGTTATCATTCGTCATAAAAATAAAATTACCCTTTTAAAACATAAAACGTTGCAGGTAACCTTTTCTCTTGACCGATCTTCACCAAACTCAACAAACCTTGAGTAATCTATAATTCAGGAAGGAGTGCAAAAACGTAATTGCTTCTGTTTGAATTTACAGCAGTTATCGTTCGTCATAGAAAAAATTACCCTTGTTAAAACATAAAACGTTGCTGGTAAACTACCCCTTTCCCTTAACCGATCTTCACCAAAAACAATAGGTCTTGACAACTCTACAATTCAGGGCTGTATGCGAAACATTATTTGATTCTGTTTGAAGTTGCGGCTGTTATCGTTTGCCTTAGAAAAAAATTACCCTTGTTAAAACATAAACATAAATCGTTGCAGGTAAACTACCCCTTTCCCTTAACCGATCTTCACCAAAAACAATAAGTCTTGCGTACTCTACAATTCAGGCCTGTATGCAAAAAATTATTTGATTCTGTTTGAATTTGCGGCTCTTATCGTTTGCCATAGAAAAAAATCTACAGACACACAGACACATAGACAGACAGACACACATACAGACACTTTCGAAAAATGTTTTGAGGGTAGTACAATCAGAATCTGCAATTATCTCGAACACGATTTTTTTTCCATCACCATACTTCCATTTCCTTACGGAACATGGAAGTAAAAAGGCCTAAAAATGATTAAATACTTGTTTTTTTTTTTAATTTGGTGCAAATATTCAAAAAAGAGATACCATCAACAACTTATAAGAACTATACAAGGCCTATATAATGGAACAAGTATACCTGTAAAAAATAATTGTAGGATATCTCAACAAATATCTGTCAATCAAGGTGTTAAAAAACAAGGTCGCAGTATATCATTTATATACTCTTTCTTTTTATCAGTTATATTGACGATCTACTAAGGAAATGGAAACAACTAGTGAACCCTGGTTTTAAGTTATCACGAGACAGATATTTGAATGTGCTGTTGTTTGCTGTAGACTTGCTTGTAACTCTTGTAACTCAAAATCTGATTTGCATAGAACCTGTTTTTAAGCTTCATCAGATTTGCAAACAGTACAATATGAAAATGTCGACTATAAAAACAAAGGTAATGGCATTTCGAGGTAAGGAGCCAATAAGAATAAGCCAAATTAATAATTAGAGCGATCGAATTCTAGAACAGGTGAGCCACTTTAATTATTTGGGAAATGATATTGGACATGATAGAAATAATGACATTGATGTTAAGTTAGGCAAGTTCCAGACGACCTGTGGGAACATCAACCGTATTTTTTAGAAACAAGGTACGTCGAGATGCAAAATTAAAGTTTTACAAAATTATGGCAGTCCCTGTACTTTCCTACGGGTGTGAAGTATGAACAACAACAGAGAAAGAAGACAGTAAAATACAGGCCTCTGAAACAGCGCAAATAGAGGAGTTAAAAGGTGTTCTAAACTTGACTGTATAGGGGAAGGTTGCCATCATTGGACCACATAATAGTTTTTAATTTTTTTTTCATCACATTTTCAACTTAAATTTACCATTCAATATACAGATAGTACCTCTATTACTTTCTGATTAACCGTGAGTATTTGCTTTGATTTTAGATTTTTCAAATATGGTAGTAGGAACAAAAAACTAAATTTTAACAAACGGTCCATTGATGGCAACCGGTTGCTATGAATGGACCATCGAATTTCAATCGATGGACCGATTACGAAAGTAAAGAAAAACTGTCTCTACATAGGTGTATTACATTTTATTATACGCATCTACTAGTCATGGTAAAACAAAACTAAAACATGTAAAGTATGAAAAATTATCTCAAGAAGCCTGAGACTTAATTCGGGATGTCGCCGCGTAAAATTGTACCATTTTTTCCCAGCCGATCTCTTCTCTTTGTTGAATCAGTGTTCGATGTTATTTTCTTCAGCGACTTGAAACGCGAGTTCTCGTAAGTCTTTGGCTGTGATTCCAAAAACATCTCTAATTTTAAAATGTGGTCTACTAATTCCTTCTCTACCTCAGGAGGCAGATCTCCTAAACTACCAATAATTTTCTTTCCCTCCACAGCAAAATTGTTTTTGCCTTCTAAATGTCTCTTTAGAGTTGCTTTGGGCACTCCATACTCTCGGCAGACTTCATTCAAACCCATGTTACGAAAGGCTGCGATAGCACGTTCCATTGCCTCGGTACTCCATTGTCCATATTTCACTCCTTTTGGCATTTTTCTGAAAAACGAAAATTAGTATGTTAATTTATAGACAAGCTACTACAATATTTTGTGTATTTAGGCTTTTTTTCAATGATTACTATTTAAAATTAATAAATTTCATTTCAGCTTTTAAATACAATCAAATGTAAATCTATTCTTCAACCTGAGTGCCATACAACGACCATGTTAACAGTAGGAACCTAACGCCCTTGTGACTAAAAGGGTAAGGCTATAATTTTATTAGTGTTATCATAGTACAGGGAGACTCAATATGTTTGTAGTGAAACGTTTTTATTTTCAATTTGCTACCAATTGTTGCTATAAACTTATTTTCAAATGACTACAATATTCGGGCTAGAATATAATGATGTAAATTTTTCAAGGTAGTCTACAGAGTTTAATGTTTATATGTAGTTGGTTATACTTTAGGCTAATAGTTAGGTTATTTGTAAAAAAAAAAAAAAAAAAAATAGCACTTACATTGAACACAGTGTATATTTGAGTATTATAACACGTTTTTCTAGACACTAACGCAGCTACCAACTCACACACAATAATACGCTATTTCCTCGCATCTCCTACATTCTTAGCGTTATAAAAATTAATATTTGCAATTTAACAGGTTGTTAATTGTACTGTAAACCGTAGATTATGGGTTCATAAAATTTACTAACAGGCCTATCACAAAATATCAGTAAATGAAAAAGTACCAAGCAAACAAGGTTTCTGTGTCCCATGTAAGACTTAAAACTTAAAATGATAAAATTTAGTCTTACTTGTAGACAAAATATAAAAGAAAAGATACTTAACATAAAGCGTGTCAAGGAAAATAATAATAATTCAAAAATTTGTTCACGTTTCCATGAATGGACCACCTGATAAACTGGTCCATCCATGGAAACGCTAAGTGGTCCAATGATGGCAACTCGCCATATTGGATTCTTTAGATAAACACAGCCGAAATGACGATTCAAATTGGAACAACCAATATAAAATTTAGAACTTTAAAAACTGCTTTTAATGTCAACAAATTGTGAAATTGTTCAGTAATATATAATTCGTGATAACTGATATTAAAAAAGACTAATAGTTATAGCACAGAGTACAGAAATTTTACCTGAATTTTTATCTCGCAGTGACGCAGCTCCAACTCGTCTACAGCCCTGCACACAGCTGGCGTGAAGGAAACAAAGATTCTACAACTACTACCGCGCATTTACACGCTTTGATAGAGAAAATACGTAAGAGGTCCATCCATGGAACCGGTCCATTGATGGCAACCCTCCCCTAAGACATGAGGCCGTACGAGAAGAGTCACAAGTTTTTAACTTGAATGAAAAATTAGAAGAGTACAAACAACGGTGGAAATAACTCTTAGCAAGAATGTCAGATTTCAGTCTGGAAATACAAACCTATAGGACCCGTATGTGTGGGTAGACCCAGAAGAGATGGCTGGAGGATTTTTGAAGGCGGAACAGGCAGCAGGTTGCCTATTCCGTCTTGTGACGACGACGACGACGACGACGACGACGACGACGACGACGACGACGACGACGACGACGACGATGATGATGATGATGATGATGATGATGATGATGATGATGATGATGATGATGATGATGATGATGATGATGATGATGATGATGATGATGATCAAGAAACCATAGACGAGTTTAAAATAAAATTCAAAGAGTTGGAAATGCTGAAAAATAGTTTGTCTATCCCACTGGCACTCTCATATAAAGACAACAACTGGGACTCAACTGGAATCGCGTGACCCTTCCGGCACACCAAGCAAGAAAAGGGTCGGATTTCTTTAAGCTGCTACCTCTTGAACAACTTTTGAAGTCTGAAAAAGTTTGAATAGAAAATGACGTCGATGTTAGGAAGTGCATACATCTTTGAAAGCGTGTTCTCCACAGTGAAGTTAATCAATAACTACAGCATAACTCCCATCACAGATTCTACTTCAACCGACTTTCTTGTCTGTTTCAACTACTGAGATTAACAACAACGTAGCTCGATTTAGACTTTCCTGCTTTATTGGTTGCAGCATAGTGATCTCAGTTTTCCCATTAAAGATTTTATGTGAATATCGAGGTTTCATATGATGTATGGCGTTATATATACAAAGATGAGGAAAAACAAGGAAAGAGACAAATCTTAAATTTTATAAAACAATGGCAGGGTCTGTTGTAGTATATGGGGGTTCCTACAAAGAAGATTAAAAACCAGATTCAAACTTCGGAAATGAAGTTTCTGAGAAGAAAAAAGGGTTGCACGAGACAGGATCGTTTGCGCAATGCGGATATTAGATAAGAGCTATAGGTGTTCTCCATAAATGTTAAAATCCAGACACACCGCAGGGAATGTGGTTACAGCATCTGGTCAGAATGAAGGATGGACGACTACCTAAGGTTGCGTTTCGATTTAGAACCTTTGGTACAAGAGATGTAGGAAGACCGAGAGTGAGACGGAGAGATACTCTGTGAAGACGGAACAGGCAAAGTACCTACTTCGTGAGGTGCACAAGAAGAAGAAGAAGATTTCATGTAAATATATCATGTTAAACATATTTCTTATATTTTCATTATTATACTGACATAATAAATACTGTACTGTTAAAGATACGTACTAAGATGTTAAATATATGAACTACCCCTATTAACTTATTTAAAGTTAAATGCTGCCTTTTTTTATTTTTCCGTTTTGTCAAAAATGTATCCCATATGACATGGCTCGCCGGTAGCTTTGTGTTAAGTGTGGCCCTCAGGTGCCTTTAAATTATTAGAAACCACTGCGCTAGATAGCGCAGCTTATGTACTGCGTGCGGATTATTTCTAAAAATTTACCGAAAATACGTAAATTCTTCTCTAATGGCTTATCCGGAAAATACCAAAACCGATTAATATTCCAAGCAATCGATTCTCTACATCTCAGTACGCTTCCATTTCCTGACCTAGGTCTACGTGAAAGCGACATGTCAGACATGTTGACCCTTGTGTAACGTAAACCAGCAGACACGACGCTCTCAAGGACTTCAAGTATATCGCCACAACATACGCCCACAGACAATTCTATCGTTATAAACTAATTTAAATGTATTTACAGTCGCAGAAGATAGAATTGCATGTGAGACAAGGCCAAGGTCACGCATAATTACCGCTTATCGATATCAACTTTGTATCACTCAATGTTTTTGTCCTGGCAATTAAGTATTACGGAAATGTGAGACCCCACAACTGTAGCCGTTCGATCGGATGATATATAAATTATAATTTATAATAATAATTATTATCCACCGATTACTCGACCTTTCTTGTCGATAGTTTTACTCCTGTATAGTCTGCGGGCCCGCGACCAGTTCCTATTCCGCGATCAGCCAACGCAGACCTTCTACCCTCCCGATATTTCGTAACTTACCAATCAACTCATAAACACAGACTCCGTGCCGTCGCGTGTGGACAGATAGATTGGGGGCTTGCATCCGCTTTAGGTGTGCCAAACGCCACCCACCTTTTGTGGGCGACTTCTCTTCCTCCACTTTCTCACATGCCCCGGCATCGTCACATAGTTCCCTTCCGGGACTCTTGCTGGGTTGGCGGAAGTGTAACGACCCTTTGTAGGCGTGCAAATACTGCCTATCCTAACTAACTTTGAGTGAACATCAGATGCGTTGACGGCAGTAGGAGGTGGTATAGAACAAGAACAGTTGGCTCCGCACGGCCATCACACGGTCACATCGATGTATCACACCGAAATGATCGTTTGTAAGGATAAAATGATGTAACCTCACACCAAAAGTGTGAACTGACGGAATGATGAAATCGCATCAAGCGGTGTGTCACTTCGGCATGACACAGGTAGAATGGAGCGTGTGTAGTGAGTGTCAGCTCTGTTCAATCCTTCACACTGAGAAACTAGTGGCAGCAGTTTTAAATAACTTTCTTCATCCATCATTAAATATTTGTGCCAGTCTTTAGGATGTAGCTTTAGCTCCGTCGAAACATTTATGTGTGAATACCTCGATCGTTTTGAAAGCCAATCTTTAACCCACAGTTTTCGTTTTCTTTCTACAAGTGCACAGGTTACAGCACCCCGCAATAGCAATTTCTCTTCCGTTGACATGATAAACTACAAAAACCAACTTTCGGCACAACACACGATTGCGACTACACGGCGAGTGCGTTCCAGCAGAAGACGGCGGTAGACTGATGTGACCGTGTGTAGGCAACGAATCACTTCAAACCAGTGTGGTTACATGAAAATGAACACACTGAAGTGACACACCTAAAATGTCATGTGTAGGCCGCTTCAGGAAGAGAATACGCTGACCATTAATCTAATCATTAACTACGAGTTCCAAAACCCATTGTTTGTACGTTCCGTGTCAGCCATAAATTACAAATCATAATCATAACTTGATACGATTTACCAATGTGTAATACGCTCCCATATTCAGAATAGAGCAAGTGGTTACATCGTAAGTGTAAGCCAATTATCTTACAATTGAACTCCTATCCGGTTTTTTTATTTATTTATTTTTTTGTGACAGTCGAAACAGTTTTGTCTTCAGGGATGAAAATGTAATTAATTCCTTCAATGCATTATGTATTCATTCTACACGTTTCGTTCAAAGCGAAGGAGATTTATAGAAATAATGTGTCGACTGTTACAGGAAGTTACAGTCTCAAACAAAACGTGATGTAGTACAGAAACCCTGTGCTTTTTGTATAGCGAACGACAATGTTGCACGGAGGAAGGTCACTGTCACGATTTATGCATGAGGAAAACTACATCGGGTAGGGATTTACATTGTTGAGGGCCAACTGGAACGAATCAAACTGACAAACGTGTGTGTGTGTGTGTGTGTGTGTGTGTGTGTGTGTGTGTGTGTGTGTGTGTGTGTGTGTGTGTGTGTGTGTGTGTGTGTGTGTGTGTGTGTGTGTGTGTGTGTTTTGTGTGTGTGTGTGTGTGTGTGTGGCCGCAGAGTAAATCGGATTTTCCTATTAAAAAATTATTTCAAGGTCTGATCTCTTACTTTCTTTACCCTCAATAACCTTCTCTTTTCCTTTATTTTTTCACATGTTGAAACATGTGTGTGTGTGTAAAATGATATTCTGCACGAATTGCCTGCATATAGAGGTGATAGTAGGCAAAACACAAATGATAAATATCTCTGGATCAAACGTACAGTACTCATGTATAATCCAGAGTCTAACGGTCAGGTCTCACTATCATTAGGTTAGACCTAATTGTATAACTAATTACCTTAATTGTATAATTCTGTTATATAACTATGTTTTTCCTCACACATCGGCACATTTTTTTTTTACTTTTAATATTTCCTTTTTTTCTGTATCCCTCTGTGGACCGGGGTTATCCCCCCCGCAAAAAAACCCTTCACTGCGCCACTGCTACTATCTAATCTACTCCACTTGATTTCTTGTGAAATGAAAACTACATCATAGTGTGTTGGTGGCTTTAAATCGGTCGCTCAAGCTTCACTTCCAAACAGCGATGACAAGACTGCCAACATTTTGTTAAATTCGAGCCGACTTTCTTCCCTGCATTCCTTTAATTCCTACGTAAGTAATAACACATAGAAACTGTTAACAAATTCCCTCAAACAGATAACAATTTATTGTCGATAACTCTGAAACATCAGCTGGCAACCCGCAAGTTTAAATAAACGTATTTGTTCAGACAGACATAGTGCAGAAAAGTATGTCTAGAATGGATACGATTTAACTTAAAATTACGATACACTTAGTAGCGTGGCGTCCATGTAACAGTAATAATGTTAATTATATGACAGAATAAATACTTTAGTTATTGAATAGTTTGAAATCCGAACAATATTAGTGGGGAAACTTGAAGAAAAGCGTAGCATTGCTTTCGAACTGCTGGGCACAACGTCTTGTGTTGCCGGCTCAGACATCGGCAATGTTTTACTGCGTACGGTCATAGACCTCGTAGTAGTTGTCACTGTACAAACTTAGGAGGGGGGACACATTCGTCCACCCAATGTGTTGCCGCTGTGTATACCGGCAAAACGCTCAGTTAGCAGCTATGTTCGTTTTCGGAGCTGACGTGCAGGAGATACTACCTACCTATTTGTGATTTGTTCATTTAGTCATGTGTTTCTCTGTTTGTCTTTATTATTTTTAATTCGATTATTTGTGTTCTGATTTATTCTGTCCAAGTATAATGAAGTTAGATCCCGTTGAACCGAGACCCTATTCTTCTCCCAGCGAATGATAGAAAATACTCTAAAAAGAACACTTGGTAAAAGAAAAAATTCGAATTAATGTTTAGGTTGAGTTTTAGGCCTATCACAACCAACAACAGTGTTGTGTACCCACGCCACGCCACTCCCGTACACTAAACGGATAGTGATTACAAAAATCCGATCACTGAGCTTTCGTTAAAATGTACATAAGTTAGAAACAGAGATATGAAACTTCCAAGCCTGTGCGATAACAGAAACAATTAATTTAAACCAAAAGAAACGATCATGAAATTAGCTATATCTACAACATTATGTTAGAAAAATTTAATATCAGAAGAAAAGCTGTACAATAAAATGTATATGTATATAAATTATGCGGAAATGAATCAAGAAAACAAACGTGCTCGACCACGCTTTCGATTGTCGCATAGTTCATCGAAACCATGATTCACCGAGAGATTTCATTGCGAGCAAGCTCAGACAAGTTGTTGTGACTAGTTTTTCTTCTCTTTGGTAAAGATTAATTGTTCAGAATTCTTACAATCGAGTTTTACATAACTAGTTCAACATTCTTCTCCTTTACAGAGCTACAATCTAATATCGCATCAAACTTGTGCAGCCGTATCTCTGGCATTGTACAACTAATTATTATTATCGAAGAGGCATCTGACCTCGATATTGCCAAAGCAAATTTACTTAAAGTGTTTGTTTATTTTACCAAGGTTAAAAAAACTAATGTTCGTACAGAAAACATATGTTATGCCTTACTAAATAAAAGATAACATGAGCTTCATAAACTTGATCTATTCTGCCAAAATTAAATTTTTTCGAGAGTCCCATCACAACGCATAAGTTGAAGAAAAATGACGGGTAAACTGTGTACTCGGTTCGCAGTGGCGTGCCGACACAGTGTGCAAAGTGTGCGGAACACACAGGCGCCAGGATAGTAAAGGCGCCAAAAATATCTGGCGAGCAGAAATATTTGAAAAAAAAAAATATTATTATTCATTAACTTAATTGTATTAACCTTTTCGGTGCTCTGGATCATTTTCTAACTTTAAAATTATTAAAAACTAAATGCGCTCTACAGTGGTACAAGACAGACTTTCAACTCTTGCATCAATAGAGTCAGACATTTTGGATCAACTTGATATATACGATATTATTCAAGAATTTTCATTAATGAAAGCTAGACAGACTAAATTCACTAATTTTTTTTTCCTTTCTGTTTAAATATTTATTTACCTATTCCTTTACCAAATAATGTTTGTAATATGTTCCTATCTTATATACTTGTAAGTTTATCTGTTTCTTATTTATATGATATCTATACAAAGTGCAAAAGCGATTTTCTTGCCAAATAAAATATAATAAGTTTAATTATGTACAAAACAATATTTAATATTTTTGATTTTATAAAACTGTAAGTGTATCTGTTTGCGTAAAACTACATAAGGTGCAATTGGCAAATGATTTTCTTGAAAAATAACATAAATTACTTTACTTTCTTCCAAATTATTTTTGATTATTTTTTTTATTTATAAGGTCGCTGCAACAGCAACGGTCATTAGCGACCACAAAAATGAATTAGTACAGATTCTTAAACATTGTTTTTCTTTTTTGTTTACCCTTTTTATATTTTTTTATTCCCTTTGTTTACTGTTTTATTCATTTTTTGTAATTCCTGGTTTTTCTTCAATAACCTTATAATTACCATTAATATGTTTCGTAATTCACTTGTACTCAGTGATTCGTTTTTATAAAGTGATTTTTTTTTATTGTACATGTATGGGGTACATGGGCGCCAACTAATGATCTGCACACAGGCGCCGGACACTGTCGGCTCGCCTCTCTGACGTTTCGTTCCATAAAATCTGGCATCCTCCTCAAAAGCTTTGAGTGGCGGTTGAAAGATCTTAAAGTTGTTAGGTCTTTCAACAGGGTCTTTGATTTATTTTAATGAGACTGGACCCGGTTTTCACAATGTAGAATTTTAACACGTCATCCTTTGTAGACTTATTCTTCAATGTTCAATATATTGTGCCACGTACACACTGTAATTTATGTAACTTATTACCTAAATTAAAAGATCAAAGTCCTAGTCTGTAGTCAGACGGAAGAAGATCCAGTCAGAATAACTCTTGGAAATAATGTTCTCCAGGCAGTTGAAGAACATAACTATCTAGGAAGTAGAATCACAAGTGACGGACATAGCAGTTAGGAGAACCAGGCTAAAATTGCTTTCAACAAACAGGAAAACCTCTTCACTTCAAACACTATCAGCCTAAAAATAAGGAAGAATCTAATAAAGGCGTACGTGTGGAGTGTTGCCCTATACGGGAGTGAATCTTGTACAATTGGAGCAAGTGACAACAAAAAAACACCCAAACATTTGAGACCTGGTGCTACAGATGAATATTCAAGATAAGCTGGAGGGAGAAGATAACGAATGTGGAAGTCTTTAGAAGAGCTCAGGAGGAGAAGAGCTTTCTACGAAATTTAAAAGGCAGAAGAGCTAAGTTTATAGGGCATATACTACGACACAATGGGTTGGTTAAGAGAATAATAGAAGGAACAATTGAAGGGAAGAATCACAGAGGACCCCTGTTTAGACTACATGAAACAGCTAATGGTCGATATGAACTGCACATCATATTGTGAGTTGAAAAGTAAAGCAGAGAAGCGTGAAGAATGGCGGGCTGCTGCCAACCAGCCAATGGGCTGCTAACCTAGAAGAGAGATTACCTAAATTATTATTTCCATCGTAGGTGATGTTGTTACCTACATAATGGTAATGTGACACCTGTTCTATCGGTTGATTGTCATTACTTATTTTTGTCCTTATTGGGTGTACTTTTTGAACGCCATAACGAAGGGGTCTGGATAACGCCATTACTTCGTTATCATAAATAACTATGTGATCATCAGCAAACAACAAATAATTAATACATTTACTACGATTTAATTTAGCACCTTTTCCTTACCTTAGAATTCCATTCCATTCAGCGCTTTCAGTCACAGAGTCCTATATCTAGGACACCACATTTGAAAGGACATTTTGATTTTCGTGGACTGCAGACTGGATTGCTTGTCATGCCACTCGATTTTAATGCCTTCATGTATTCATTAATTACTTTCTGATCTCTATCTTTGAAGTTATGATCTATGTGGAGGAAAGTAAAATACGGCTATTAATTGTCTTTTTCGATCGACCAAACTCTGACTCCTATAATCTTTACAATAATATACCATATATTTTCAGAGTGATTATAATTTTTTAATAAAAAATAAACTTTAATCTATTGAAATATTAAGTAAAATATTAATTTGGCGTTAACATATTAACAAAAAATACTCTTGAAATCACGTCCTATCTCTAATGGTTCTGTGAAGAATGTGGTAGCTGGTCTAAAAATTTGTGTTGCTCATCTCCATGAAGGAATTTGTGGTTTGTAGTGATAAACAAATATAATTTTTTTGTATTTTGAGTGTTCTTATCTAAGAAACAAATTGTAGATGAGAATTAGGAAGATAGATTTGGAAAATGAGACCGTTGTTTAAGAGTATAAAAAGGCACTGTCATGAACTGGATCTGGAGGTTACATTCAGTGTTGATGAACAGATGATACCATTCAAAGGAATGTTAAACGTAAAACAATACTTTTGTAATAAAGCTACAAAATGGGTAGTAAAAATGTCTGTACTTTGTGGGAAGTAATGAAATATATTCTGACTTTATAATTTATCTAAAAAATAAGTTTAGTAAGTATATCAGTTTTCAAACGACAAATAAAATTCGTGACTAAAAGGGTTAAGAACACGAAACAATTAGAAGCTAACGGGACATGATGGAGATGAAAGTTCGAGGTGGGTTAGGCTAAGCAGTGATGAAATGTAGAAACTCTGGTACGGAAATTATGGAAAATCGTTTGAGAAGGGAATAGGGCCAGTGGACACGGAAATGCTCACTTTACACGGAAACTACACGAGCGAAAGAATACTGTCTGATGTCATTAATGCAATGGAACGTTCTATCCTTAACGTAGAAGCACAGATTGTTTGAAAAGACAGAAAGGTTTTCAACAAAGGTTGATCAGCAGAACAACCAGACGAACGGCTTCAGAATAATAAGATAAAAAAATGTACTATCTTTATCTGGAAACTAGATTAAATATATTTAACTGGTAACTTAGAAAGAAACCACTCCGGAAAACAGTTGCAACGGCAGAGTATAAACCGAAAGATAAAACAAATTATCGTATCTGGGTAAAAAACAACAAATTATCATATCTGTGTAGATAGCACTAAATTTTCGAAAACTGAAAATTAATTGAAATGTAGGTAGACAGACTAAGAAAGTATCAAGTTGAAGAAGGTGCAACAAGGAAATTCCGAAGTTGAAAAGAAAATCAACTTTTCTGTGCGTGCGCGTTTACTTTCTCGACGATGCGCATCGTCCCCCTCGTGCGGTGTGAGTGTTTATTGATTCGATGTTTTTATGAACTGACGAACTCGACCCGAGTGATCATCACATGAGGATGGGACCTTGATCCTGAAACGCGTCGTGCCTAGCGACCAAAGTAAGTTGCATGAAGGAATAACAGGTATCTTAACCTATTTTAAAGAATAAAGAAAATCAATTAATGAAAACAAGTAAACTAAGTGTTAGCAAACATCTGTCACTAACGCAGAACTTAAAAAGAAGATGTAATGTTCTCACAAGTACTTGGAACCGTGTCACTGAGAAAATACCATGTAGGCTCTTGCCTGCACATAGAGATTACCAACCAAAACGCGGGTAGTCATGTTTAGTCGAGTCACGTCGAGTCATCCCCACTCCAAGGAATATGCCCTAATTCGCCAGTTCCGGGACCCGCCTCCTCCTCGGCCTACCGACATGTCTCCTTCCAATCGTCTGGAACTTCGGCTGCTACTCCTAACCCTTTAGGTGCCATGCGGCTTAAGTATTCACACCGTTCCCTCCTGTACTCCTTAGCGATCTCATTTAAAGACTGAATTCTGTCCGATTTCCTGATACCGATTTCTTTTTCTAGGAAGGAGTAGCCATGAATATTTCTCAGGAACTTCATTTCTGCAGCATGAATCTTCCTTTCCTTCTTCTTCCCGAGCATTCGCGTCTCACAGCCACAAAGAAAAGTCGGAATAGCCAGTGTTTTATAAAACTTCTTGAAAGTGTCCGTCATAAACGCTGTTAATTACTGACCACATAATTATAAGAGAATGTGTCGTTAAGTCGACAGAGGAAGGAAAGACAATTGTAATGTCCGTCAGCTGATCAAGGTGACCGGAGAGGACAACAACGGATCGTTTTCCTGCGGATAGGAAAAGCCATTAGTGTTGCGTACATCACCGGTGAGACTAAATTATTGTATACACGGAAATCAATGGGAACAACGTAATTGCTCAACGAGAAATAATTGTTTTTCCCATAATGTAATTGCTGACGAGCGAAGCCAGTTCTCAGGTTTAACTCGACCGTTTCGCTTTTCTGTCTCACGATAACTTTGGAACGCATCAACCAATGTTTGTAAAATCCGGCATGCGTGTACACACTTTTACTCTACACTATCCTATTGTTTTTACTTCCATGTTCCATAAGGAAATGGAAGTACGGTGATGGCGAAAAAATCTTGTTCGATACAAGGGCTGATTCTGATTATACTACCCTCAAAGCATGAAAAAAGTCATTTTCCGAAAGTGTGTGTGTGTGTGTGTGTGTGTGTGTGTGTGTGTGTGTGTGTGTGTGTGTGTGTGTGTGTGTGTGTGTGTGTGTGTGTGTGTGTGTGTGTGTGTGTGTGTGTGTGTGTGTGTGTGTGTGTGTGTGTGTGTGTGTGTGTGTGTGTGTGTGTGTGTGTGTGTGTGTGTGTGTGTGTGTGTGTGTGTGTGTGTGTGTGTGTGTGTGTGTGTGTGTGTGTGTGTGTGTGTGTGTAATCTTTTCTATGACAAAAGATAACTGCTGCAAATTCAAACAGAATCAAATAATTTTCTGCATACGTCGCCAAGTTGTAGAGGAGGACTCAAGGCCTGTTGATTTTAGTGAAGATCGGTTAAAGGGGTAGTTTACCTCCAACGTTTTATTTTTAACAAAAGTAATTTTTTTATGGCGAACGATAACTGCCGCAAATTCAAACAGAATCAAATAATTTCTTGCATATTTGCCTGACTTGTAGAGGACTCAATGCCTATTGATTTTAGTAAAGATCGGTTAAGGGGAAGGGGTAGTTTACCTGAAACGTTTTATGTTTTAACACGTGTAAAGTACTTAATTTTGATAAATAAAGTATCCTGAAAAGAAGGTCATAATAATCCGCTGTAGAAAGGTAGACGAAATATCTATAAATAAAAAGGGTAGTTGAAGGGAGAGAGGTAATATTCTATAAATGAAAATTATAGTTGAAGGGGGAGGGGATAATTTTGTATATGTGTACTACGTTATTGACAACAAAGAGGTAGTTTGTTGTTAAAATTCCTTCCCAGGCTGTTTGGCCGTGTTCTAATGTTTTCTGCAAAACCAGACGTTTCGGCAGTGCCATCACCAGTGAAAATCGAGTGCGCTAACGTGAGGTGGTATACGTTAGTGACCACAGAACTGTGGTTAAGGCTGAAGAAAGAAGTAGTTTCTATGAAACTATTTCATTTCGAAAATGATTTTAAATATAAATCTTAGAACATTGAAGTCATGTATGGTTCTCCTTACCGATATTTTGAAATTGATCTCCAGAGGGTGGAGACCACACCCTCTATTTGAAAATAGAGGGAGTGGGAGGAAAAAATGTGAGGGAGTCTACATTCTGGAAAACATCGTAAAAGACCAGGTGTTGTATCTAATTAAAGGAAATTGTAAACAATATATAAATTTAGTGTTCATTTTTGAAATTTTGGGACGCCGGAGGCCAAAAAAGTGGGTGAAAATTTTTATAATATCGCAAAAATTCATGTGGTGCAGCATATTAAACAGAATTTTAATTAAAATCTGGAAGTAGTGTTAATTTTTAAATATTTAAAAAATTCGGGACACCAGGGTCTGAAAAATGGGGCTTAAATTTTAAAAACTGAAAATCAAGTATGGGACATCAAATTAAAGATAATTTTAATCAATATCTGAATATAGTGTGCAGGTTTTAAAATTAAAAATTTTTTAATCACAGACCCCGAAAATGGGATAAAAAATTTGAAAAATTTTCAAGTATCTAGGCGGTTGCCAGAATAAAGGGAATTTTAACACAAGTCCGATTGTTTGCAGTTTTTAGGGTTTATTATTTAGAATTAATATTAGGCAATTACCTGTATTAACTTCCGTCTTGTGACTTACTTAGTTTTTTCTTAAAACGACGCGTTTCGAGAATAAATTCTCCTCATCAGGTTCAAATTCTATAAAAACATCAAAATCACCCAAAAGGGGTCGTCAACTAGTTAAAATACACAAACACAAAAACACCACACATAATTTAACACCGACACAGTCACGGCACAGTCCGGTGTCGGTGTTAAATTATGTGTGGTGTTTTTGTGTTTGTGTATTTTAACTAGTTGACGACCCCTTTTGGGTGAATTTGATGTTTTTATAGAATTTGAACCTGATGATGAGAATTTATTCTCGAAACGCGTCGTTTTAAGAAAAAACCAAGTAAGTCACAAGACGGAAGTTAATACAGGTACTGTAATTGCCTAATATTAATTCTAAATATTTAGTAACGTGACTTGGAGACAATTAAAACAAAATGAATCTAGCGTTTATTGTAGGATTGCTGAACAATTAGACTATTACTTTATTGAACAAAAAATACTAGCGTCTTCAGATGTGTGCAAAATAAAAACGAAATCAATTACCGAGACCAATCACGAATACTTCAACATACGACCGATTGGCACTTGTCTGTCTGTCTGTCTGTCTGTCTGCCTCTCTCTCTCTCTCTCTCTCTCTCTCTCTCTCTCTCTCTCTCTCTCTCTCTCTCTCTCTCTCTCTCTCTCTCTCTCGTTCTGTGTTGGGGTAAGTCATTCACCATAACTTTGAATGCATCAACCGATGTTCGTAAAACTTAACATGTAAGTTACTTTTACGCCATAAAACTTATTGTTTTATCTCCCAAAAGAACGGAAGCGAAGGACAAAAATGTGGGACATCAAAAGTTTGAAAAAAAATTGCAAAAATTCATGTGAGGTATCAAGTTTTAACCGAGATCTAACATTTTAAATAATACGTACATTTTTGTTACTGGTTGTATCTACAAAGAGAAATTAAACTGTTACACACTAGGGTGGGCCAAAAAATATGTTTCTTTTCTTTTCGATTCGCTATGCCATATAAAACTTCCTCCTAGGACAGATAAGTAAAATAAAAAATAATAAATAAATACAAAATCGGTTTATATATTCCGGTCGCACATAATCCCCGAAAATCATAAAAACTTATCAATTTTTAATAATTTAAAAAAAAAATCTAAACTTTTTCTATGTATGGCAAACGCTACAGCTTTAGATAAGTAAAGAATAGCACAGGCAAGATAAATGAATTAAAAAAGCATACATTTTTCAACTTTTATTCGTCGCGCATCGCACCTGAAAAACACATTTTTTATATAAAATGATAAATGTTACGAGCTATGGCCAATAGTCTTTTACTCGTCCTTTTTGGTACTTGCTATTTTAAACTCCGATTTGTGTGAAAAACGTGGCATGATTGATCGTGAAAGAAGCGTCTTTCTGATGAACCAATCCCTGGACTTGGCACCAACGACTTTTTCTGACGCTTCTGTCACCAGTGTCACGCACCGCTCCACTGCTTGCGTATGACATGGAAACTTGTCAAAATTCCATTCAGCTGCTGTTCCTAGTTTTATTTCACCTGAAATCTCCTCATCCCTTACGCTTCGCAGCAAATGTGGCGGTGTACATGGCGGTGTGTGTATAAAATCTGGGAGTAGCGTTGTATTATTTAGACTTTCATTGCCGCCTCAGGGAAAATATAGACTGATTTTCGACTGCAATAGGAACAGCAAGCAATGTGTATGACCAATAATACTTGACTACATAGCCGTTTGGGCTTGGCGCGAAACTGTAGAAACAGAATCTCTGAACACTACACCACAGGTATTCGCAATGAACTAGCCTACGATCGATTAAAATCTATCTATCCGCTGCAAGAAGATGGAAACATTCTCTGATACATTTAAAACTAAAGTGTTTTTAATTTCGTCATCATTATCGTGTACGTCAGGTAGGCTATTAGGCGTTGATTAGCCTGTTCCGGCTACACAGATTGTTGTGTCTATCTTGCTTTTGGTCTATCTTGCTTATTGTATACTGCCAAGCTTTTCTAACAATGTTGCACACCACTATAGACATTTTTTCGGATTAGCACTTTCAAGCTGCACAGCTCATCATCGGATCGGAAATACCCGACATTTCCGATCTGATGATGAGCTGTGAAGCTTGACAGCGCTAATAGAAAACAAATTCTATAGCGGTGTGCAACATTGTTATTTCTGTTTATGGTTATAAACACTAACACAACTTTTTTTATAGGCCATCTAAGGTACACATGCCAATTTCAATTCTTTATTCTTTGTTCTTTTCTTTTTCTCCAATATTCTTTCATCTTTTCACTGTGTCTCTTCTTCCTGTCTTCAGTCCACTTTGCACCTGCATTTTTCTCTCTCCTACCTTGGACTCCTTCCATTTTTAATACTTTTGCCCGAGAACTTCTCTTTCAATTGCTTCTTCTGCGTTTATATTAATTTTTTCCAAATCCTTTTGAACTTCTTTAATCCAACTTGATGTTGACTTCTTCCTCCACAGAAGTCTTCATAAAGTGATTTTTATTGTGGGCGGGGGTAGGAGGGTATAGGGGTGCCAAGTAATTCTGCACGCAGGCGCCGGACACTACTGGCGCGCTTCTGTCTATGAAATTTCCTTGTATTTAATATAAACTACAGGCAGTACTACAGTCGAGCAATCGCATCTTTGTTATCATTAAACTAACTTTTCCCTGTACGTGATTCAGACTATGAGGAAATGGAGCAATGTGTATGCACTTGCTCAGGGAGTGACGGAAATCTGTGACGTAGAAATTGTGCTGTATTTATATGCAGTCGTGTGACAACAGTCTTCCTTACCAAAACGAACCTTCAATAGAAGTTATTAACACTGCTTTCATTGAAACGGAATTTTACCGTTAGGCTAATGTACCTAAACCGGTGTTTCAGCTTTGAAAACCTACTCGGCCGTCACAGCCACAATAAAAGTTACGTAAAAATTAAAAAAAAAAGAATAAATAAATAAATAAAACACGCGACTCTGACATTAGAACGCTTGTGTCACCATTTGTCTCGTGTGTTTAGAAAAAATGGGGAAAACTCAAACATCGTGCTGCGTTGTAATTCTTTGTTAAAAAAAGTCTACTGATATTCATAACAAAATGGTAAATTTGTTAGGAAAAGCAGTCCCTTCAAAAACAAAATTACTTGTTACTGAGCACTTAAATTTAAACGTGATCATACGAGCGCTGGAAATTATTCCAACAGTGCGTGCCCAAAAAGTGGAACAACTCCATATATCATTCAAAAATTGCATTCACAGTGTTAGAAGCCCGGGGATTGAGAGCGGATGACATTGCAGAGATTATATGTATTTCAATGTTTATTATATTTTTGGATGAAGTTATACTAGCTGCCAGAAAAGCCTTTAGCCTCTCTCCAGCCAAGACCGTACTGCTTGGTAAAGTGCCACATCCTACAAGAGATCACCCTGTTGTTGCACAACAGTACGGATCTAGACCGGAAGGTCGATAAATATTCCTGGTGGAAGGCAGCAGTAGCCACCAGTACCAAGTTAGGGCGTAAGGGAAATGATCCTGGATCAAGTTAGGGCGTAAAGGCTTGTCTTTGGAGTATTACAGGCGGGAATCTAGTTGGTTGTAATACTGCATCGTATTGTTATAGGATTATATTTTGCTGCTGCTTTGCAGTTGGGTGTTGCAGCATCAAACCCTACGGAAAGGCAACCACAAAAAAAAATTACCAGAAGTCACGGGGACAGCCCCTCCACATGACATACCCATCTATAGACTGTACCCTATAGACTGTACCCTATAGACTGTACCCTATAGACTGTGCCCTATAGACTGTACCCTATAGACTGTACCCTATAGACTGTACCCTATAGACTGTGCCCTATAGACTGTACCCTATAGAGTGTACCCTATAATGGGTAAATTAATTTAATTTACTCACAATATAACGTCTCGTCGTTATAATATCGGGAACCTGGTTAATTGGCTCAGGTCAATTAAACAGGCTGCCGTAATCTTAACAAACTCATAAATAACTGGAAAGTAAACAAATGTTAAATAGGATCCCGTGAATTGAGGAATATTGACAGGGGTTTGTAGATTTATTCACTCTCCTTTTTGGACCATGACATCTCTTTATTACATAATGTTTTAACATCAGCGAAGAAATTTAGTAATGAGTATATTAAAAATAAAACCATTTGCACCTCTTGTACAAATAGAATTAGAGTAATTAATGAGTTAACATAGCTTGTACTGCCCTCGGATCTGAGTAGTTTGTTTCAGTATATGATATTAAAATTATAATCTTTATTTTGTACCATCTGAAGAATGGGCTTATTTAACTTTAACGTGTTATATTCATAAAAGCCTTAAACTTAACACATATTATTACTAAGCATGAAATTACAATTTTATGGCAATTAAGTCAGTCTTTCGTGTTTTACTTTACTTTCATTGGTTAATTAAGTGTCTATCATGTATTATTTTCAGTTAAGTTCTGAACCCCGGAAGTTGAACTTCCGTGTCACCTGTGTGTAACATCGTCGGCGAATCGGCGCTTCTATCGGTTGTGCAGGGTGTCTTGGAGATCTTCTGGCTATCGTGTTTTGGTGAAATCTGCTGTCATTCCTGAAGATGAGTCGTCTGTTGGGTCTGTAGATTCTTGTGGTAGGTTCTGGGTTGTAACTTTCACTGGTATTCACATTGTTGTACCACACATATTACTTACGGTTAACAGTTACATGTTAAAAGTTTAACATCACATTCAGGTGATGTTAGTTTGTTACAGAGATGTCACTGTCATTGGATCTCACACAAGCTTCTCCTCGTTTATAGGTTTTTATATTGAATACATACTTTTGTACGCTGTATCAGCAGCGGAGTCTGAGATACAACTGAACTGGCTAACTATAGGGGTGAAGCGGCTGTCCGCGCGCGGGTAGCTTCTCAGCGTAAAAGTAGTTCTCACTTATTATTAATTATTTTCCTTTAATTCGCTTACAACTTAATGACATCGCTCTTTACTTTGATTACTCTTTTATGTGACTAGGGGTAGTTACGGATTTATTTAGTTTCTCAAATCTAATTTTATTAAAACTGCTACATTGGCAAATCGGCAGGTTACTACCGGTTTGGGGCATGGAGAAGGGTTCATTCGTACCTTATTAAAGCTAATATTAGTATTATAAAATTTTTTTATTTTTTTGTGGGATTTAGGCTTATTAAATCGTCACAACAACTTCAAAGAACGAAGCTGGACGGAGATGTTAAGTTAGGTAATTTCCAGACGATCTGTGTGACAATAAACCTTTTTTTTTAGAAACGAGTACGTTAAGATACAAAATTAGTTCTACAAAGTTATGGCAGTCCCTGTACTGTCCTATGGGCGTACATTATGGACAACAACCAAGAAATAAGAAAATTCACGCCTCAGAAATAGTGTTTTTAAGAGGAGTTAAAAGCTGTTCTAAACTTGACCTAGTAAAGAATGAGGCCAAACGAGAAGAATTACACAAGTTTATGACTTGAATGAGAAATTAAAAGAATTACAAACAAGGGTGGAAAGAACGCTTAGAAAGAATGTCAGATTCCAGACTGGTCAAACGTGTCTGAAAATACAAACGTATAGGACACAGGTGTGTGGGAAGAGATGGCTGGAGGATTTGTGAAGGCGGAACAGCCAGCGCCTTGCCTATGCCGTGATGTAAACATGATGATGATGATGAACTGGGTGTGAAAAACGATGTAAACATGATGATGATGATGAACTGGGTGTGAAAAACGTTGTACAACATGGCTGCTGGATTTGGAGTTGAATTATTTAGGGCCCCACTGCGGAAACATCTTCAGTGCTGTAACGTATTGCCACGTTACAAATCCAGGGAACCCATCTTAACTGACACTTGCCAATTACATGGGCTGCCTACGTTGTAACGAACTGTTATTAAACTCAAATTAACTGAACAAATTACATAAGATAATTATAAGGAAACAAGGGAAGGTGTTTCACTGATTTATGCACTCATTTTCATGTGTAACAAGATGACTTCTCTTTATTAACAACTGATACTCAAAGATCCCATGACATCATTAATTAGATTAAAATATTTAAATGCTTTTCATAAAAACTTTGGGATCAAACTGATTATGTATTCTTTTACCTCGGATCCGAGTTTACTTTAAGTATATTTATAGCAAAGACTTCTAAGTATTTTGAGTTCATCTAGACGCTTGCAAGACTTCTTTTACCATTTGAAGAATGGTATTATTACTTAAAGTGATTATAAATTACATTTACATTTAAGGCGTTACAACGTATGATATTGAATCTTACAGTAAACTCTTAGCTTGTCTCATTTTAATTTTAAACAAAATTTATAGTCTTTGAAAAGTCTCTTTTTAATGTGATTTGTGTATCAAATATGATTAACTCTCGATAGGCTAGCTATCGAGTCACCTTTACAATTGGTCGTAGTAACCTCGTCCTGGGGTGTCTCTCTTGGAAATTCTTGAAGTCGGCGTCATCATCTGGGTCGTGTCTTCGGCAAGTACTACATAGGATGTTCACTGCGGAGATTGAAGTTTCTTTTGTGAAAGTAGGTGTAGATCCACGGAGTTCCTCGTCAGCGTCTTATGCATCGTATACGTGTATTTATGAAGTTTATGCAGATCACATCTTCATGTGTAAGGTTGTACTTGTATTTACCTCTTGAGGGGAGACGTCATCTTGCTTACTACTTGTTAAGCTTTTGTTTTACTTATTACATTTTTCTTCTTAACACATCTTTATATCATTCACACATTACACAACGCTCGCCACGTTTAGCAGTGGTAGCTAACATTCTAAAATTAAATTAAAAACAAATGCATTTTCGTGGAGCTCTCGCTCATACGTCTGTACGGTCTGACGGCAGCATAGTGACTCTCTACTAGATTCGACTGGCACATAACAACGGAGAGGGGCAAGTACTCCGCGACAATATAGTTCCTATTTTTATTTAAATTGACATTCTTATTACCAAAAACAATACATTACTTATACATATATAATTTAGGTGAATTATTTTAACTACTAGTCGTGCCTTCAAATTTCTAATTACAAACATTATGATTTTTATATCTTCCTAAATTACAGACGACTCGATAAACACGTTGAGTCCGGAACTAACAGGTCACCGCATGATGACTAGCAAAGGGTTAATTGTGATATTAATAAGTTTTTTACAATTCGACTTTTTATTAGTGCTTCTGTTGATTTTCATTCACTTCTCATTATGATTTAATTTAGTACAGGGGCTTTAGGTTTAATAGTGTGATTTAAAAAAATACTTAATCGCTCACAAATTTAAATTTTATTTATTAAAGATTACAATTTTAATTAAATCGTTACAGTGCTTGTACGACCACGTTTAAACTTAAATATCCACGTTTACTCGATACTGCTTTTTAAGACGCAGCTTGTCCTAACACGTTTGTTATGTATTCGTTATGTTTATTCGCGCTTAGACACTGTTTAACATAGAATCAGAAGACGATGTTTGATTTTGTCCATTTTTCAAACCACGTGTGACACGTTAATTTCGAACAGCCGCTAAACAAGGAACAAAGTGACAGATAGATTTGTAAGTTTACCAGTGTTTACAAACAGTATGAATCTTAAGCGGCGTTTACACCAGTGTTAGTAACACGTGTTACAAACAATTTTAAGTAACATTTTGAAAAACGCTTCTGAATTTGTTACCAACAAGCTCTGTTATCAACAGAAATAGTATGTTATTAACAAGATTTTTGTTATCCACTAGAAGTCGGTAAAGATCAAAGAATGTTGATAACATTTGTCAGTAACGCGTGCGTGACGATTTTAAAAACATCGAAAATTGCACAAATTAAAAATTTTTATTTTTTAATAAGTAAGAGTATTATCCACCCTTACCTATACCCAGATTCCTGAATCAACTTGAAATTGTCCAGTACCAACACGCCAAGAAAGGTATTAAGTAAAGAATAATAATAATAATTACTTTAATTATTAAAAATGCGACTATATAAATAAAGAAATCTCTAAGTCGTAATAAAGTTAACATAAAGTATTTACATTCTAATTAATGAATAATTAATAATATATAAAAGTACGAACTATTTTCTTAGTGCGTAAATACGCACCAGCTTACTGAGCCCTCGCCCCTAAACTATACGCGCAGTCGCCAGTAGAACTTCGTCATGAAAAGATGTGTTTTGTGTTGTCTACATACACGTAAGTGTATGCCGTTAAACGAATATCCAGTGTAAGATGATTTTATTTTGAAAAATGTAGTGTGTGTAGAGTTAGAAAGAATATACAGAAAGGAAAAATTAGCCAACACATCTCTTTTAAAAATATAAAACTGTAAGTTGTAAGAAATGTAACTACCAGACTTTAGTACTGCAAAGTAAGAACTATAATTAAGGTGTAAAATGTGAACTACAAAATCCGGACGAAGAAAAGTCAAACTACAACAGTATGAACTTCAAGTAAAAAACCGATCGTCGAGAGCAGACATAATCAACCCGATGTAGCTTCAAGAGGAACCACGTACTCCACCCATAGAAGACGACAGGAGATGCCCCCAAGGACCCAACAACAACCTCATATTAAATTCAGGTGATATCCAAACACAACATTTCTAATTTTCGTTTCAATAAGAGAAGTAACAAAAGAACACTAAAGAACTTTAATAATGTAAAGAAGAAATTATCAGATTTGTAATTTTTGTAATGAAGTAGTAGTAACAGCACTATATATAAATGTAAGATAATAATGTAGATTACCACCAATATTATTCTTCCAATAATTTGGTTGAAGTTTGTGATAAATTAATTATTTTGAGAAAGTTCAGACCCGGATCCGAGGTATTTAAAACAAACATCTAGATGAGTAAATTTTTGAGATAAAAGGAATAATAAACTTAATATCTTTAAAGCAGTAAAAGCAGAATTTACTAAAGTAAATTTTCTTTAAAAAGAAACAAAGTCAAACATAATATTTGAATAGTAATAAAGAGATGTTTTCGCTAACACCAAGTGAGTGAATAAATTTGTGCAATCCTTGTCAATTTCCTATGTCATAATTGTGTTGTAATTTGTTGGTAAGGATGTTTTACTAACAACGGCAGCTAGTTTAATTAACTGGTAAAGAATTGAACTAGTTCCCGACTTTTGTGTTGTCTTAACAAGGGAGACGTCACACGTGTTACCGCGCCTCTTCGATGTTAGTAAGATTCCCCCCTCCCTCCTGCCGCCTATCAATGTCCTATCATTGATACTAAATGTTCGAAGTCGCAACTAGTCATTTTTAAAAAGATTTTAAAGCTTCCATCACACCTTAGTTCGCCTGACAAAAGATCAACATTATCTTCATTCATGTCACTGAACAGGTCACTTCCACTATATCTACTTGCAGTGAAGGTCTGACCCAGAATTTTCTTTGTCTTCTCTGCTTCGCCAAAATCACACACGAGAACAACGTCTTCAAAACTCGACATTTTTGTGCCAGCTGACCAGGCGAGGCGCGGTGGCGCGGTGATGTGGCAAAATGTTAATAACAACCAAAAAGTCAACCTGTTAGCATCATTTGTAAGTACCATTTGATACCAAACGTTGTTACTAACAAAAAAGTTAGTAACATTTGTGACTAACACCTGTGTAAACGCGGTTTTACAGCAAAATGGTTTTATTTCTATCGCCGATTTATAAATGTTGTTCCGCGAACCTTTCAAACTGACCCTCATTTAAAAAAATGTATGACAACGTTGGTTAACCATTTTCAGTAACCGTTTCAATAATTTTCAATGTTACAGCACGCTATTATTTATCTGCCGTTTACTTCATTAATAATCAATTTCATTCGAGTGCAAATGGTAGAGTACTATTTCTTAACTGTTCCCCTCATCGTCACATAACAATACCTCTACGCCTGAATACTTATGTATACTCTTTCCGTTCTTAGTTCAATCCTGATGTAAACAACCCACGTGGCAAATCTGAAACGCTATATTGGTCAATGGTGTTGACACTGTTCACACAGTAATGTACTACGCGCATGGGCGGAATGTCTCTATAGTCATGTGAGAGTTATCCTAACACTTAAATCGGGGCACGTCGTTTTAAGACTTCCTCCTTATCACTGTATTCTGAATCCTATTGAATGAATATGGAGCCAGTTGAAAGGATATGTTGCCCGTCACAACACAACATTAGCTGCTTTATATAAAACAATTTATTGAGAAGGCGGTAAATAAAATAACGGTGGACAAGTGGAGTCATTGTATGCAGCACATAATCAAGGAAGATGATAAGCTATGGTAACTGGCCCACATTACCGGCGTCGTTGTGGACAATGAACAATCTTATCAATAATAACGTTGGCCCAAGTGATGATACAAGTTCAGAAACAGATATGGAAGGCATTGAATTACTCTTGACAGCAATTGATAATATTCAGTACACTGGTAATTATCGCAGCTTCTATTTTCGTTTTAAAAAAAACTTTACTTTTTTCTTTGTTGCTATATTTAAACGGTTAATAAAAAAAGGCTATTAACTGGTGTTATAAAATGTTTCACTGTCGGTCTGACAATGTATATTGTCGGTATGACACTGTCGATCAAGACAAATATATTACAATTTACGTGTGTTTTTACAGTATCAATATTATATGTACCCTGTCTGTACTGCTTCTGTCAGAGTGACACGCCTCTAATTCAAGTAGCAAATAGCGTTTCAGATGTGTCACGTCCGTTTGTTTACATCAGAATTAACCTAAGAACGGAAACAGTATAATGTCTCTTAAGTGGATAGCAAAATTTTAAAGCTATTGTACCACGTGTCGTCGGCGTACAGTTTTGACAACCATGTAAACAAACACTGTTGATAGTGAAGGGTCTGCACTGATGATCGATTAACTAATTACGTCGTGCGATGACAGATGATGGATGACGCGATCAAAGCGATTAACTATACGACGACTATCAAAGTGTTAACGTAGTGTACATAAACGCTAAGACGAGACGAGACTGTCTTGTTGACAGAACGGTCCACTTCATATCACAGTGTCGTTGCGACATCGCTGCATACTATAACTTTATAAACACAAAGAGGGCCTAACAAGTGCGCACTAGTGGAGTTACCGTTTATTTTAGTGCCGTCCAGATTGCGAACAGTCGGCTAGTGGTGGGCGTTTTTGTTGTTTTTGCAAAACGAAAACGAACTGTTCGTTTAAAACAAAACAAAAAACTGTTGTTTTTAAAAACTTTTGGAAAAAACAGGTTGAGTTAACGAACTGTTGCTATTTACATTTACTGATTTTACCATTATATTGTTAAAACGTTTTGTTTTGAGCATTTCAAATAACTGTTCATTTTAGTATTTTTCTTAAATCGATGGTTGTGTAACTTAAACAATGGCATTAATCAGTATCTTAAAAGGCATTTTTTGTTTTAAATTATTTCATCAAAACTGATGGGGAATATCTGAATAAAATTTTTATAGTAACTGAAATAAAACTGAATACAGCCTAATTCTGCGCTAAACAGAACGCGGACAGTACAATAATCGAACGCAAGTCAACGAACGTTGCGGTAAAAACGAACAGTTTACTCCAAACAGTTCAATAAAAACAGTTTAAGCCAAGACCAACTACAATATCTCAGACCATAACACAGAAAACAAGATGGCGGCAGTCTTAGGCCAAATATTTCAGTAGTCGGGCTAGCGATATGACGATAATTTTATACGCTTCGCTAAAGGGGTTGTCATAAAATATGTAAGAAATGTCACGTTAAAGCTTAGTTTTACATTTTCAAGGCGAAGTATAAATAATATGTTAAATTTCTCATCATGCAAATTAAGCCCTATAATTATAGCCTTGCATACTTCCAGCTTAAAATCAAGGTTAATTGAATGCACTTATTCTTGCTCCATTTTAAAATGTTATTAAATAATAATAATAATAATAAGTTTCTTCCTAATTGCTTCCTAAAAAATAGCGATCACCAAAGGAACAAAAATTCTATGAAGCAAAAATTGGAGATGCAACTCAAATTACAGTTTAAATTATGTACTACTAATAATAGCATGCAAATGCTAAACTTTGGCCAACAAAGGCAAACACAACATATTCATCTACAAGATAAATAGAGGCAAAAAGTCAAGATGCAACTGAGAATCAAATGTATAGTACCAATCAAAACATGCAGTTGGTAAATTGTGGTTACTATTATTTTGTAATGTGCAGGAAGAACATAAAGTAATTGATATGAAGTACCTTTCGGGCAGAAGAAATTTATTTGCAGATCAGCTTAAACTCGATGCATTTGTAACCTGTAATATCCATTTAAATGTTTCTGAAGGCAAACACACATTTTTATGAAACACTTGTACTTCTAATGAATTTGATATTTTGAAGCACACTGAAACTGATGGCACATCACTAAAGGAATCATCATTTAATTTAATAAAGGCAACATAATCATCCTTTACTGAGATTGTAAATGGGTGTACATTCCTTTTCTGCACTTCACTTTTAAAATACTGAAAGTCAGGTATATTGTCATGTTCACACCAATCACTAAAACTAGCTTCATCTCTTTGCAAGAGCGTCTGAACACGTTCTTGAGGATTCTTTCTTTCTTTAGGAATAGCTAATGTGTGATAGGAAGGCTGATTAGGAAAGATAGTGGGATATGCATCGTTCGTTAGTTTTCGAATTTTTCATGGCACACGTATAGGATCACCATTTTCAACAGGAAAAACGTCTTCCCTAACCAAAAACTTCGGTTCAAAATGTTTAATGCACACCACAGCTTTGTCATTCGCTTCAAAATTATCTCTGTGAATCAGCTTCAACCATTTTTCCCTTAATGCCCTTTCTTTTGGAAACTTAAATGTTGATGTATCGTATATTTTACCATAATTGGATTTGCAACCGGGTACACAGCAGCTGCGACCCATTGTACAAATAGTTTACATAACCCTATAATTCACTTAAAATAATTAGTATTGGATAAATGGTATAAAATATATTAACGAAGCACTACAGACTGATTTGGTATACTTTTTACACTATGTATCACAACACTAACAAACTCTTCCGCAAAACAACCTCAACATCAATGTAACTAGAATAATAAGGTAGGCCACTCCGGCCAATTACGCTCCCATTGGTTGCTTCGCTCTGACGTCGACTGGTGGAAGAAATACGCGCGAGTCTTGATTTACCATGCAATCTTACCTGAGACAATGTCCTACGTAGCATCTCTCTGCTGTTTACACGAAATATTAACAATAATTGTAATGAGCTATTCATATAGAAAAAGGATTAAACAACAAGATTAAATGGTTTGCGGCAAAAAATAATGGTAAAATCTATTTCTACATTTAATAGAAAAGTAAGCAAGTCTGTCCACATATAACATTGACAAAATGGCACAAGATGTAAAATTAAGTCGGAAAGGAGGCGATATTATATATATATATATATATATATATATATATATATATCATTTTTTATTATTCGTTAATTTTATATTAATAGAATTATTTCGATTGTTATTAATTTACTTAGAAACCTCTGACGATACTGATATTTTTCAGTGAAACGTGCGTCAGGTGTTAAAAAGAATATACGAAATTATACTACTTGCAGAAAAAACAAATTGAAAACATCACAAATTATATATATATATATATATATATATATATATATATATATATGTATAATATGCCTGCGTGGGTGGGTGCGCGTACGTGCACACGCGTGCGCGCATGAGTGCGTGTATAAACATTTCTATGTAGTATAATATATTTGAAACAAGCTTCCAATTATTATAATTATAATCAATATCATAATCATTTTCTTTATCTACATTTTCATTGTTATAACGTTAAAAACTGAAGCTAGTACGTTTAGTTGTAAACATAAATACTTTTATCAACGAAATGAAAATGGTTATTTAGTTGATACATACCTTCATAGGTGACTTAAATTTTTGAAGAAGAAGCTACCCAGAGCCGACTCTTTGTTGCTGCATACTTTTCAAGTGACTTGAGTTTGAGCTGTTTGTTCAGATGGCGGATTCTGATGAATGTTCTTGTCCTGACGTACAGACAAGTGACTTTCTCGTCCACCTCTGGAAATTTAGATTTGAGTAAGGTGACCAAATAAGAGATAACTTTCACTTGTTTTGATACTGTACGTCCGTGGAAAGAAGTAAAAACTATCTCAAACTGAATCAGTTTTTGTAACCACTCGTCTGACGGATGGGTAAGCCCCCCCCCCCTTTGATATACCGGTAATCGATATCCAGTCATGACTATGTTCCCCAGAAAGACACAATGTTTCGCCTCTCACACCTAGACCTTCATCAATGAAGCGGCACTTGAATGCGATGTACCCGGCCAGATATTTTAAGGCATCTTGAGGAACATCGTTGTGTCACTTGCAGACGGGGCCAAGTCCTCTGTTTTTAACAATTCTGCTTCGTCGGTGTCATTATTCGGAGAACTTGGTATTAACGTATGTTCAACTATGTCTATGCATAGTTCATTGGTAACAAACTGGATGAAATCCTCGTCAGAGTCATTTGATTCCATAACTTCGGTGGAATGAATGCTACCATCCTCAGCCACAGACGCACTTCCAGATAACGGTATATCGTCCGTGCTACCCGTTAAAAGCAAGAGCCGAATTCTGTTGCGCACTTCAAAGGGAGTGGGATTATTATAAAAGACGCCTAATCCCCGAATTCGTGAAAAAAGTTTTCAAGGCAATCTTGATTGAATCTAGCGGTCAGAATGTACGTTGGACGTGTGTGCTACGATTCATCAGATGACGTAATTCTGGGGTGCGCAATAACTTTGTAATACAATAACTTTGTACTGGAACGTGGTAGAGACTGGAATTTTTGAAGTGAAAACTGCTATAGGCACGTTGGGCGATTTTTGGATGGGTAAAATCTTATGAGTTCGCGTCACCGACATGCTAATGTTAACATGATATCTGTAGCTATAAGTATGACGTGTTGCGCGTGGCCAGCAGTGAAAGTATAGATTATACTTGTGTGTAATACTATTATTTATACTATTTAACACACTTTTATCGTTTACGTACTTTATTTTGGAGTTTCTTACGCTGCCGAATTTGCTATCGCGTGTTCGATCCCTAGCGCGATTTCGGCTTTCCGTGTTAACAATTAACGCAATACTTATGATCTATTTTACATTATTTTTATTCTTATTAATTACTTATACTATATTATATGATATTTACATAATTGTTATTTGTCCGTCTGGCTGTTAACTTAGGGTTTTTCGTCATGTCTAATGTCGAAGTATGTATTTTTAATAGTTTTTTTATTATTGTAAGATTTTAACATTAGTGCTGTGTATATGTATATAAGTAAAGCTAAATTGACTACGTGGAAAGTTTAATGTGTGTATACTGTGCATTGTTTAAATTGTGTTTTAGCTTGATCATTATTTTAAATGTTCAAATGTAGGATCACTGTGCAGTACAAAAGTGAGTACTAAATATGTTTATATTTTTATATAGAAAAATGAATAACATAAACAAAGCGTGTATTTTCAAATATTTCCAATATTCGTATCAATATTTCCGTTTAAAAATTTGATATTATTTATTTTTTATTTTTGATATTTGACCTCTGCCATACATCATGCAATGAGTATTTCATAGTGGCTTAGGAGTTATCTTACTAGCGTGGTAAAACAAATTTCTAGTTGTTCGATAGTATTTTTGCCGCGGATTTTAAAATTAAAAATTCTATAAAATTTTATAATAATTTTAAATTTATGTGTTGAATTTTGAAAATATGGTTACTAATTCAAAATTATTTTTTATTAGCTTATATGTGAAAACCAGACTGATGTTAAAGATTTTAATTTACAAAAAATTTTAATTTTTGATACTACAATTAATTTGAATATCCAAAAAAACCACTGTTATTTCATAGTTTTAAGTTTTCACTTCTGTCGGCAGTCCTCAATGACTGCCTATTTTGAAATTTTTTTTTAATATGTTTGTTTCATAACACTTATTATAATAGACCAACAATTTAATATAATACTTCATGTAAATATTTAGTATGTTTTCAAAAAGAAGTAAAAATTTTGTTTTTTTAAAGCACTATATTTGAAAAATCTCCCTAAGTATCCTTTTATCAGTATGTAGTGTACATGTATTTAATTAGGTCTACGTTGTGCTATATGTATTTATCTTTCAGACGAAAAAAGTTTCATAAAATTATCTTGAACGGTCTTTGAAATATGTGTACCTAACTGATAAGCGACACTTTCATTTCATTAACATGGAACACGACCTGGTCCCCTTAAATTGTCTTGTTTGTTTACTTTATTTTTTTACTTTTTATGCTACCCATTATAAACTATTTTTTATTATTTATTTTACCTTTCTGCTATGGAGAAAGAACTAATAGTTATACACTTCTTTAGTTAAAGCTAAAAATAGTGGCGGCTTCAAGATCTACAATCACTGCCTCAGAGCTGCAGTTCGGAATTTCTTTCACGATTGTTTGAAACGTTCTGACATGGTTTCTACCGCGGTAAGTATATTCTCTGCTTACCGTGGTTTCTAGCTTCTTGTTCGGAAGAAGCACGTAAACAACTGGGACTACGTAATTTTTATTTTTATTTGTGCCACCTACGTCTACATGGCTATATAGATCTGGGTGCAGGTCTACAAGGATTGGGACTGTTTGTTTAAGTGCCGTGCAAAATGGTGGCGATTTTCGTGAAGATAATATCACGAATAATAATATTTGTTTCTTCTTCTTCTTCTTCTTCTTCTTCTTCTTCTTCTTCTTCTTCTTCTTCTTCTTCTTCTTCTTCTTCTGCACATCAAGGTATAGGCTTACGGCGATTTTCGTGAAGATAATATCACGAATAATAATATTTGTTTCTTCTTCTTCTTCTTCTTCTTCTTCTTCTTCTTCTTCTTCTTCTTCTTCTTCTTCTTCTTCTTCTTCTTCTTCTTCTTCTTCTTCTTCTGCACATCAAGGTATAGGCTTACGGCGATTTTCGTGAAGATAATATCACGAATAATAATATTTGTTTCTTCTTCTTCTTCTTCTTCTTCTTCTTCTTCTTCTTCTTCTTCTTCTGCACATCAAGGTATAGGCTTACAGCCTGTTCCGCCTTCACTGAAGCCATCTCTTACTTGGCCTTCGCTTTCCTTGAGTACTGTATCTTACTACTTGTTTAGGTAGTGTCATAACTTCCATTCTCTCGATATGCAGCCTCCATTTTATTTGTCCATTCCCTTATTCTGCTGGCCATAGAATGTACGTTTAACTCGGTTATTACATCTTCATTTCGTACTTATCTCTAAGGGTGCAACCTTTGATTTTCTCAAGTACTTCATTTCATTTATTTGTATTCTTCGCTCATCGTTTCTCGTCGTCGTCCAAGTTTTACTTCCATAAGTTAAAACAGGTGTTGCCATTACTGCATAGAATTTTATCTCGTTTAATATTTGTATGTAAATAAGAAAACAGAAAATGCTGCCCCTACGTTTTATGTTTGCATATTACCGAGGTTTGTAACAGCTTAAACAAGTTTGCTCTTTTCGCCGGGTGGGGGGGGGGGCTGTGCGGGACGATGGGCATGCCCGTCGCCCGCTCGTGTGGTGCGTCCCGACCTTCAAGTAGAGCTCCTGCCTCAGGGACAATAGATAGGGCTGGATGTTTAGGGTGTGGCCTGCTACCGGCCGTGGGGTTTCAATTAATTAATTGAGCGTTAGAGTTCGCCCAGGACCGGGTCCAAGATTCACCTGGCACAGGTTGGTAGAGACCGAGGGCGCTAATGAGGCGGCGGTTGCCCTGGAATCGGGCGGTGCGGCGATAGAATTTCCGGGACAGTATCCGTATAGTGGCGTCCAGGGAACGGACATGCAGGGCTTTACGGATGGTTTTATCGATGTCGGGTAGTGTGGCCTTTGCACGCCCAGCGCAATCCTCGGTCAAGCTTTTTCTCTTATGGGTCTTGGCTAAGTAGCCCCATACGGGGATCGCGTAGTCATCGGCACCACATAGATGGAGATGAGAAGCCTTCCTAGGCAGCGGGTCGTATAATTGCTGCACAGCAGGGGACGGAGTCTGTATAGTCTATGGGCGGTCTTGCGGGCTACTTGTTCGGAGTGTGTAAGACGACGATCGAGGTGAAGCTCGAGGTACTTAACATCTCGAGACCAGGGCAACTGAGTATCGCCTACGTTCAGTCTGTTAGGGAGCCTTAAGCGCCTGGAGAAGACTACGGCTGTGCTCTTGGCCGCGTTGAAGGCGACTCTCCATCTCTCTGCCCACTCAACGTATTCGTCAAGCTGATCCTGGAGCCAGATAACTCCCATTTCAGAACGACGATCGACGGCATACACCGCAGTGTCGTCGGCGAACATGGCCAATCTGGTTCCCGGCAATTTGACGTAGACAGAGAAAATCAGGGGGCCCACGACGCTTCCCTGAGGTACACCAGCCGTAATTAGCCCTTTCCGAAAAAATGGTGTTATCTACTCTGTTCCGAAGAAAGCTAGCAATCAGATGAGTGTAGCAATCCGTGAGTTTGTACAGTAGACCTGGATGCCAAACACGTTCAAACGCCTTCTCGACATACAAGTTTGCTCTGGTTTGTAACCAACAAATCTTCAACTTTAACTCAGCCACATATCAAATGTTCGTGTACCCAATCTGGACATTGGGTGGCAGTCACAAACTCTAAAATGAATTATAACCGTTCTCAATCCGGACAAATTTTATCTTGTACACAATCGGTCTTCTTCTTCTTCGTCTTCTTCTTCACTTCACGGAGTAACCACTTGGCCTGTCCCGTCTTCACAGAGTATTTCTCCATCCCGCCTCGGTCTTCCTACATCTCTTGTACCAAAGTGTCTATATCGAAACGCAACCTTAGGTAGTCGTCCATTCTCCATTCTGTTCATATGTAATGAAGAGTACATGAAACTCTTGTCTTATATCCTCATTGCGCAAACGATCCTGTCTCGTGCAACCCTTTGTTCTTCTCAGAAACTTAATTTTTGAAGTTTGAATCTATAGGGGCCCGTGTTTCACATCCATATAGGGTAAACAGGCACTACCATTGTTCTATAAAATTGAAGCCATGTCTCTTTCCTTGTCTTTTTGCTCAACGTTACACAATCTGTACTGTAAGCAATCAAGTCACAACCGTTATTCTGTCACACATAAAAGAAAGACATGTCCTCCAGTCAATCGAAACATAATGTCTTCTAACTTTAAACGGTGATTGGAAGCGTTCTAGGCTCTTCTACCTCGCTTCCTTGTCTCCCCTGTCTACAACGCCTCTACTAAACAGTTCAGTACGTTGAATAAACGTAACTTATATTGTACAATAGAGTTCCTATAGCGGTACTATTTAGAGAATGGTTTTGACATTTGTCGATCTAACCGGATTGTGGTAATAACCAATCATTACGCTGTTGTCATAGCAACGTGATGGAGTTCGAAGAAAATAATGCTTAATTACGTTTGTTATCAGCAGTCTTCTTCTTCTTCTTCGTCGTCTTCGTCTTCTTCACTGCATGGCTTGGGCTATAGTCCGTTCCGACTTAACAGAGTCCCTGACCATTTTTTCCAGGTTCTTCCACGATATCTCGTCCCCACTGGTCTATATTCAAACGCTTGGTAAGAAATACGCGTGTCTACCATGCGTTCCTCGTGGGACTTCCAATTCGGCCTGAATTCCTTTATTCTCTCCAGAACCGACTGTAACTTCAGATCTTTCCTTATGTCGTCGTTTCGTAGATGATCTCTCAAACTACATCCCTTAACTGCTATTAAAATTTTTTTTTCCGATGCCTGTATCTTTAAAATATCTTTTTGCAGAAGAGCCCATGTTTCACATTCATACATTAAAGTCGGCACAGCCACGACCTTATCGAACTTTAGCTGTGTCTTCCTCTGCGTTTTATTCTTCAATGTCTTGTATTCTTGAATGTTTTGTGTCACCGATCTGTCTTTATAAACAATATGTGTTTAGCACTGGACATATTACAACAAGCGACAGCTGAATTTTTAAGACGTCATGACTTTAGGAACGAGAGGGGCAAGGAATAGAGAGAGAGAGAGAGAGAGAGAGAGAGAGAGAGAGAGAGAAAGCGCGCGCGCGTGTGTAATAAACACCAACAATAGACGTGGAAACACGGCCATCGAAGATTTGTCGGAACCATTCTTTAATTAATGCTAGTATAGGTGTCTCAATAGTTTTTGACCTCTCCCAACAGATGGCGTTGCTGGTGGCAACAATGTTTGCCTTCACAGCACCAGTGGAAATATTTCTGGAATGTTTTACCTGAATATTTTCCTTGTTTTAAGATAACTCTTCCTTGTTCCGAATTAATGCATGATTGAGGAAAATAACCGGTGGTAGAAGTGACTTAGTTATACATCTGTCCTTATTTGAATCACCCCCCTCTCACTCTCTCTCTCTATATATCTCTTTTCTAGTCCCCTGTATAGTCAAGCCAACCAACAAAAATTCACGGAAATTTCCAAAATCGAGATTGAGATTGCTCAATTGTTTTCTATTTTACGTATTAAGTTAAGAACCTAAAATATATGTTTGTCCTCTCTCTCTCTCTATATATATATATATATATATATATATATATATATATATATATGTTTAGTCACTTTTTGCTACAAAGAAAGAAATATAATATACCAAATTGGTTATGAAAATGGATACAATAAAAATACTGTGATCAAAATAGAAAATAAAATCAAATATAAAATAAAAACTGAACAATTAAGAATAAATCAAACTGAACAACACATAAATAATAACAACAACAAAAAATGGGCCACATTCACATACATAAATAATAAAATGACAAAACTAACAAAACTATTTAAAAACACAGATATAAAAATAGCATACAAAACTAATAAAAATAAATTACAAAATCTAAATAGCTCACACAACATAGATAATACAACAACTAACGGCATATACAAAATTGAATGCCAAGATTGCAATAAATGTTACATAGGACAAACAAAAAAACAGCTGAAAAAACGTTATTTTGAACACCTAAATGCATACAAAAAACCAGAAATATATAAATCCAATTTGGCCACACATGCAATAAACACAGGACATGAATTGCCAGACATAACCAATGTAACACTAATAAAACATATACCACACAAAGGCACCATAATGAACATTTGGGAAAATTTACAGATATACGAACATAAAACAGAAAACAAACTAATACCTGAACAAATACACATCAATACAAAACATGACACAATATTCAAAGCACTCAACATAGAAAATACACAAAAAACTAACACATACACCACAATCACACACAATAAAACCAATTTGAAATACCAGAAGCCAACAGGAAGCCACAATAATAATAGTCAACCAACAAAACATATGTACTTCACCAGACAAAAAAACCGGAAGGCTGAGGATGGGTACAAGATAGCACCCGAAACATGTTCCAATAAAGGATAAAAATAACATCTTGAGGTAAATTTAATTATAAATATTAAATGTAATATATATATGAGTAATACACAAAATTAATAGTTGAAGGTAAATCGTCCCCCTTTCTTTTACCCAAAGAGTCAATATAGATACACTTTAGAGTCAATGTAGATCAGCTTTCAATGTCCCTAACTAACGAGGCCAGGTGTGGATTAAATGTCGTAATAAGCTATCTGATCTGAGATGGATTCGCACCTTATACGCCCTAGGAAAAGAGTGTACTGCGCAAATATTCCAAGATTAATAATTTAGTATAAAGTTAAAAGCCAAAAAATTAAGGTATATTTGCTGATCTGAGTTTTCAATCGCTTTTGCGTATGGCGCCATCAATTCTTATATTTTATTCTTAAAAGCACTGCGCAGAGACACGGAAAGTTTTAAACCCAGATACACATCTGAATAAGTGCAGTCTTTGTTCTGCGGCCTTGAACACGTTTCGTCTATAAACTATTATTGATTTCTCACGTGACTCACTCTTATTCTTCTTCTTCTTCTTCTTCTTCCTCCAGTTTTTACAATATTTGTTGTCAGATCGTTGTTACAGATGTCACGTTTTCTTACGACAATGCCGCAGAACTAACAACGGCATCTCTTTCTCGTCACGTGTTCCGCCGTCACTCGGTTCCCGATGTCTCGTTCCTCAACGATTTCGTTTCCTTCCACCCTTCGAGCACACAATAAGTAAATGTCTTCGTTATACCCGTTTTCAATTTCTCACGAATCTGCTGTCGAAACACGTTTAAATTCAATCAGAACAAAAACTGTCATGTCCAATCAAAAATGAACGGAACAAGTGAATCCTTCTTCCATCCTTATTAGTTGACATTATTATTATTATTATTATTATTATTATGTCGAAGCAAACTATGGGCAGTAATGGCAAGGAAAGGGATCCCACAACATATAATCAGAGCAATACAGTCTTTATGTAAAATCTTAATAGAAGCAGGGAAACCGAGAACAGTTCCTGGAGTTGACCTGATCAATTGTGGAGGAAGGCAAGGATGTCCATTATCACCTTCTCTTTTTAATTGATATATATATATTGACGATGTCATACAAAACTGGGAGATGTGTCTTCCAGAACATTTTATGATTGGTCCCTCTACAATCGACACTTTGTTGTTTGGGGACGATCAGGTTATTCTGTCGGACTCGGAAAACAGATTTCAGATGGGGATACATTTTTTAAATCGAATCTGCAAAGACTCTGGATTGCAGATATCCACGTGTAAAACCAAGGTGATGGCTTTTCGTGGAACTGATCCCGTACGGGCAAAAATTGCTATAGATGGTACTGTCCTGGAACAAGTTAGCAATTTTGAATACCTGGGCTACAGTGTGTCTTATGATGCATGCAACGACCTTGAGAATAAGTAGCATAAGTTCAACCTTATGTGGGGAACAATCAGGCTAACCCTTAAGTCAACAAGTAAAGGAACACGCCTAAAATTCTACAAGGTGATGGCTCTTCCCACACTTCTTTATGGGTCTGAGAATTCGACTTTAACGAAAGGCCAGGCCAGTCGCATCCAAGCGGCTGAAATGAGATTTCTCAGGCACGTGGCAGGGTACACTCTCCATGATCATAGAAGAAACACAGATATACGGCAGGAACTAAATATTATGAGTATACTCAACACCATCACCCAGTATCAGGTGAATTAGTGGGAACATCTTTGCCAAATGGATGACTGTCCCATCCCCAAACAACTCTGGAATTATACGCCGAGGGGACGGAGAGGTGTGGGACGTCCGAGGAAGCGCTGGAGTGATCAGTTCTAATTCTTTGCCTATTTGAGACCCGAACAAATCATCCTTGGCTTAATCCGTGAAGATGATGATGATGATTATTATTATTATTTTGTAATAATAATAATATTATGTCCTTCAGAGGGCACCAGGCCAGTGGCATAACTCTTTTTTCTGGGGCCCCCAGGAAACCTTTGCGGGCACCCCTACTACCATTAGTTATTTGTGCCATTGATCCCACTTAATACTACTAACATCTCCTTATAGCTGTGACAACTAATAAAATTATATGATTGAGGAAAATAAGCGGTGACAGAAGTGACTTAGTTACCCAACCCGGTGGAGTGAGTTAGTACGAGGATTGTTCAATAGAAACACGTTTAGAGGCTGTAAAGTATTTTTGATTCAACGATTTTAAAAGAAGTCTCCATTAACATTAAGGCATGAGTCCCACTGTTGCACTAATCTGTAGATTCCCTGCTGGTAAAATTCTTGCGGCTGTTTGCGGAACCATTCGCTAACAGTAAACTCTACCTCAAGGTCCGATTTGAACCGCCGTCCTTTTAGTGGTTTCTTTAATGGGCCAAAAACATGATAATCGCACGGGAACAAGTCGGTACTGTAAGGTGGATGTTATAAGGCTTTCCGCTTCATACGACCAAGCAGATCTTGAATCGTCTGGGATACATGGGGTCAAGCATTATCATGCAGAAGAATGATACCATTTGTGAGCTTCCCAGGACGTTTATTCTTGATGCTGACCCGTAAGCGTTTCAAGCTGTATGCATATCGCTCAGCGTTGATGGTGACACCAAATTTTTTTAAATCTAAGAGCAGCACACCCTGATAATCAAAAAATAAGGTCACCATTACTTTTCCTGCCGAAGGTTGGGATCGACATTTTTTCGCCTTCGGAGATTGTGCATGATTCCACTGCATACTCTGATGTTTGAATTCTGGTTCATAGTGATAACACCAAGACTTATCACCGGCAACAATTTGGTGTAGAAAGGCATTACCTTGTTATTGATAGCCCATCAAATGCTGTAATGATAAGGCCGAACGCAAGTATTTCTGCTCATCAGTAAGCAGTCGTGGAATCCACTGAGCAGCAACTTTGTGATAGCCAACACTATGAATGATGGAATGAACAGTTCCCACGCTGATGATTAACATTTGAGAAATTTCTTTAACTCTGATGCGCCTATTTGCGCGTAAAGCAGTTTCCAGCTGTCTCACATTTTCATCTGATGCTGCAACACGTGCATGTCCGGGACGGCCCAAATCTTCAGTGGATTCTCTTCCTTGTCGAAATTTATTACACCATTCAACCACTGCCGTATGAGAATAACTATAGTCACCATATACAGCTTTCATTCTTGCATAAATTTCCATTAGCTGACGCCCCTCAGCGGCCAAAAACTGAATAACGGCACGCAGATTATCTTTGGACAGATTTTCTATCATAGGTGTCATTTTTCAACCCAGTCACAACCCTTAGAAACGAGCAAATTGCAAATATTTGTGACAGACACGTCACTAGTAGGTTAAACCGACAATATAAACAAATGAATTCCGTTGCCATGGCGACGATGTCACGGCTGCGCAGATCAAACGTGTTTCTATTGAACAATCCTCATATAATTATTCTTTCTTGTATGATGTATACGCAATTGATGTACGCAGTTAATGTACAAACTATTAATTTCGTTTCAATTAATAGTTTGATTTGTTATATAATACCTTGTATACATATTATTCTGTCCATGTATTGCGACCATTCCAAGGGATATTTCTGAATTGTATCGTTTACGGACAATACCTGTAGTTCATTCCTAATGACTTCATTACGCAAACTATCTCACCTTGTACAACCCTTTAGACATCTCAGAAAATTCATTTCTGAACTCTTATAATCTTATAATTTGCCTTATAATCTTCTTTGTAGGCTCCCACCATACGTCAACACGGGCACTGCCATTGTTTTAAAAATCTAATCCTCGTTTCTTTCTTTGTTTTATTCTTTAGTGTTCTATGTACGATGCCACTCATCATCTGAAACTTCGATAATTTCGTCTTGACATCTCGTTCTGTTTCATTCACAGTACTGACAACACAACCTAGGCCTGTTCTAAAACTATTCCTTCAAGAACAACTTTTGATCTGAATGGATACTATCCCCTCAAAGCCATGCTCTCTGTTTTCTCCTTTGAAATTTTAAAATCGTCTTGATAGCAAATGCTTTGACTCCTCAGTGGATGCTGGATATCAACCATTCATTTTAACTCCTTTGATTCCTTCGAGGTTAAAATGAACGGTTGATATCCAGCATCCACGTCGCACGCCTTCTTACGGTCTCTCCACAGTCCAGGCTCATCTTCATTTGTTGTCCCAGGTGTACCGGTGGAAGATTAATGTGGCCTTCCAATCAATGCAATTTTATTCAGTACTCACATCAGCTTTCCCAGTCAAATTTTATTTTTGTATGTCGAAAAATCAAGCACACATTTCGTCTTAAAGAGACGACACGCCATATTAGAGGAAAAAACATTCCGATCCGGTCGGTTGTTTGACGTTTCCTCGTAACTGAAGACGGCCAGCACGATGTCGATCCGTGAAACCCTCCGTTCGTTATTTAAACCACATTGATTTCTTCTGTTTTTAAGAGTTAATGACGATAACGTTTTTATTATTGTTGTTGCTGCTGCTGCTACTGTTGTTGTTGTTGTTGTTGGTGGTGGTGGTGGTGGTGGTGGTGGTGCTGCTGCTGCTGCTGTTGTCGTTGTCGTTGTCGTCGTCGTCGTCGTCGTCGTCGTGGTGGTGTTATCGTCGTAATCGTAATCATTTTTATTCACTTTATTTTTGTTATTGTCGGGACCGTGGCTAACTAAAGTGAATCCGAAAACATACAAACTGAATCTGCTTTGTTGTATACGATTACAAAAAAAAATCGAGTATATAACAATATAATAAAATATTTAATAGTATAAAAAGTATAGAATAAATATAACAGCGTTTAAAACATTTTACATATTGAAGAAAATATAGATCACATTACAAAATACAATCTAAATGTTAATACCAGAGCGTCTCAACTCATAAGAATAAATAAATCGGTCACAGAATCGACCCTCTCATTTTGAACTGTTATAAAAAGTCAACAATACTGTATAACCAAATGTTTTAAAATACAACAAACATGTCATGCCACAATTATTACTAATAAGATATGAAACAATTTAAATGCAATACTTGCCATTGTAGGAATACATACAGGGCCGGCCCTGGGGTAGAGCGAGAGGAGCGACCGCTCTAGGCGCCGGGTGAGGAGAGGCGCCAAAATCCGATTGTTAAAAAAATAAAATTTTGTTGGCGCCTTTTTACTTTATTTTTGTTTATGATGCAGCAAGAGTGCAATATGAATAGTAAGTTGGTGTTAAAAAAAAAAAAAAGTCCCAAGGGGCGCCGAACGGGATTTTCGATTTTCGCTTCGCTCCACCCTAATAAAGGTCTAGAGCCGCCGCTGAATACATATAATGTTCAGGCGACAATTTGCAGTAAAACCTATTATCAAAAATACAGGAAACGAATACGGGATGAAATATATAAAGGACGTTAGTCTGAAAAGAGTCTGAGAACATTAACACAAAAGAACACAACAAAGAGTCGGGTCCGAAAACAAACGTAAATTATTAATTTATCCAGTGGTATTATTACTGTTAGCACTAGTGAGCAGAGAACTGCCTTGAACGGATGAATGATCATTGTTCGAAGAGAATGTCTTTTTTTTATCGTAAACTAGTTAGCGGGAGTCGATAATGCGACACGTGCGCATTTTCTTTTCCTCTACACAGCGATACGACCTTTTCGTCTGCACGCTGCAGTCTAACGTTGAATTTTTTAAGAAAAATCCAAGGCTGCTTCAACAATCACAAGACAATAATAATAATAATGATCATTCTTTTTAATAATGTACTGTAATGACAATAATGGAGAACGTAAACCGATTATAACAGTGTTCGGAGAAAGAAATCTAAAGCGTGGTTTAGATTTTCTCGGTCGTTGTGGAATGAATTTTGTAAAAAGAATTTATTTTCTTCGCGTTTTATTGCTATTATAAATTCCGCTGTAAAAAGGAAAGAAAGAAAATGTGTTGCAATGAGGTAAAGTATTTACTTTTTACCTTCGGGAAAACTGTCAACTTTCGGTCACGTGAACACCATAACAGCACATGAATTATAACTAGTAAACTATTATAAATGTAACTAGTAAACTTTTCCTTACTTAGAGACGAACATAATTTACCAAGATAGGCAGCTAAGGAATCCAGCTACTCAGTCAGCGATTATTACGTAAAACAGTTCGTTGCGTATAATTAAGAATTAATCATCAAATTGTAAAACAAGTAAGACATTTTTAACATGATAATGTTTTTAGGCTGGGGGTCCTTCCACAAAAATCGTCATCGAAAAACGTAACGCTTCCACAGTTTCGATTCTCGACAGTCTAGAAATTTGATATGTAAACGCATCAAGACAGAACAAACGCTGCTGCCATTGAGTTTAGCAAACGTTTTAGTGAGAATAAATTAGGTTTTACATGCTCTGTTTGTGATCGTCTGTGGTTTGGAAATGATTTACGTAATCCACATTATACGTTTCAAAAGCCTAAAAACATTATCATGCTTCGATGTTTTGGTTTCGTCGAAATTCTTTGAATGCTTAGGTGCATAAATAGAGTGAGTGAGTGAGTGAGTGAGTGAGTGAGAGAGAGAGAGAGAGAGAGAGAGAGAGAGAGAGAGAGAGAGAGAGAGAGAGAGAGAGAGAGAGAGAGAGAGAGAGAGTTTTTATAGTGGTGTCACACAGTGATAATTTGGTAGTAGTTAGTTTCTTTATTTACTTTTTTATTATTTGCAAAGTCGTATTGGCTATGACAAGAATTATGATATTGATGTTAAGTAAATTCCGCATTACAATGATAATAATTTATGCCTGATTAATTAAGTACATAAATTATTATGCCTATTATTGATAGTGAATTTTCTCGTTATTACAATAGTTTAATAGCACAATTCTTCTCGTGCCACGCGTTGGGCTGCCATATACAGTGTTAATATTAATCTGTATGCAAATTTATTTGCATATATTAATTAATTATCTTTGTTCTACAAGAATTGGTTTTGCACTGCCCCTCGTTGGGTAGCCATGTACAATGCTAATATTTATGCTAATTATTTGCATAAATTGATTAATTATTAATTATAAATTTATTGATCTGTAATTATGAAATTGTTGCCGGTACGAACTTTGTCGTACTTACATGTATCTAGCCCCGTAGTTGGAAGCCATATACGATGATATATGTATGTAAATTAATTGCATAAATTAATTTGATTATGAATCATATAAAATTTGATTGAATACTTTTATAGGTACGTATATCTTGACTTAATATTTATCTGTGTTAATTTTATGCATAGATTATTTAATTATCCCTTTAATAAAGTTGTGATCAAATGTATCTAACTGAATTGAGTTAGAGTTAATTAATTATTCACACTCCAACTTGCTACATATGAATTTACTTTTGACTTTAACTGTCTTCGAAACTTCTATTTTGTGCATCTTTCTGATTAGTTGAATTTATAATCGTTACCTTGAATTATTAATATAGATACTGTTTAATGAAAGGTTAAGTTGTGAGTCAGGTTTGTTACATAAATCAATAGAATACTAACGAATCCAGTCTAACTTATATTTATTAAATCATATTCATTCTTCTTCATGTCATAACATCAATTTAAGAGCACTTACAATTCTTCAACAAAACAATAAAATTCTATTCCACATTTAACAATTCAATGAACAAATTTAAACAATTAGGTGAGCGATCAAATATTGACGCTTCTTCGTCTGCAATGACGTTACTAACTAAAATGTGGTGTGCTCATAATTCGTATTTAGTATTTACGTTAAAACACATTGAACATTTATATGCATGAAATAATCATAATTAATAATACACATATCAATCATATACATAGATAAAATCCTGCTCCTGCAACAAACACATCAAAATACATACATAGTACAAAACATGTTAACAAGAAGACATGTATAATATTCTAGAACATAATATTCCCTACTTATGGATTCGTATCTATCTGACTCATATTTATATAACTTTCTCAGGTGGTTATGGTTCTAAGTGTCAGGTCAGTGGTGTATGATAAATTACTAATTATAAGAAGAGATTAGTTTTGTACTTTACTCGTTCTGCCGTGCTGTCTCCCTGCATTGATGAGTGAAGTTAATCCATAGGACACTTGATCGTAAACACTCCCGCACCCCGCGATAGTCACTTCGAGCTTTGAGTTTAATATAATACAAGTAGTGGCATTGTACTCGTAATCGGTCGGTTAAGTTCTACGCGCGCATGTATCTATTTCGCGGTACACAGTTCGCTACCGTATGCTTCTAATAACTGTCTATGCCGCACGACAACTCTTTTCGGCGCCTAGGTCGTTTTCGAGTTCATTAGGCACTTTTCACAATTCTATTTATTTGAGTTAATTACTAACATTGTAGTATCACTACTTTTTCTGTAATTGTTCAAGAATATCACTTCACAATGTCCGTGTCTTTATGACGATGAATTACATAGAAATTATATAGATTGTTACTCGCGTTTCATCACGAAAACTACTGTTCCGTTTACGCTCTGAGTTTTATTCGCGCACTTCCATTTATTCGTAATAATGTCTTAATCGTCTCTACCGAAATGCATTTTAACTTACGCACTGCTTTAAGTTCTTATAACTGAATCATTATAAAATGAAATACAAGTTCAATAAACTGTTCGAGACTCTGAGTAAACCGAGTTAAGAATTATAATACAATTTGTAATAAACTGAGATAAAATTTGTAGTTAACTGAGGTTAAAAATTGAATGAACTGGGCTCGCGTCTCCCCGTGTAAATGGTTTTTATTTCTTCTGCTGTTCCCATTCTTGGGACTCTGATGAACACTCAAACTTCCCACCAATTCATCTTTGATAGGTTCATTCCATGCACCTCCTTGTGTCCCTTCGTCTCCAGTCTGTATTTCCAACGAATTCTCCACCCAGTGCCGTTTGGAGAGGGACGTTCATACACGAGATTCGCTCTCTGGTCTCAAGCTTATCTCTGAACCATCCCCTACGGAAGTTCCCTCCGGAATTCTCGTTCCTCATTGGCTGGTTGGCTTTTTCGACTTGAATTTGACATAGTCCACGTGGACTAGATGAGTCGCTGTCTTACGTACGTTGTTCCTTTCTTGGAATCAGTGTTAAGGCTCTGTTTCAAAATCACATCTGCTACTTCTGGTGTAGCGTGTCGAATTCTCTTATTGTTGGTACGCTGACGATTTCCTCCGTCGACTTGCGGGTGGCATAACATCTGTGCTCTCCCTTAGCGTCACTTAGTCGCCTGTCCTATTGTCCTTGCATAAACCATTGTCTTTGAGAAGTCGCACACATGGTTTTGAACAATACTCTCGCCGTTGGTTCTGTGTTTTTCTCGCTACTGGACAGATGTAACGGTAGCCTCCTTTTGTCCTAATTGTGGAGTCGGGCATTCCCACGCATGGTCCAGCTGGCTGCAACATGTGCCCAAAAAATTAAAAAAAAATATATGAAATATTAATTATATCACAGCATGATCTGTGGGACAATCAATCAATAAGGTACGTCGAGACACAAGTTATGGCGGTCCCTGTACACTGCCCTATTAGTGTGAATTATGGATAACAATCAAGAAACAAGAAAGCAAAATACAGGCCTTGGAAATTGCGTTCTCAAGAGAAACTAAAAGCTGTTCTAAACTTGACCGTGTAAAGAATGAGGCCGTAAGAGAAGAATTACAAGTTTTTAACTTGATTGAAAGACTAAAAGATTATAAACAACGGTGGAAAAAACGCTTACAAAGAATGTCAGATTCAAGACTGGAAATATAAACCTTTAAGACTCAGGTGTGTGGGTAGACCCAGGAAGAGATGGCTGGAGATACAAACCTATAGGACACAGGTGTGTGGGTAGACCCAGGAAGAGATGGCTGGAGGATCTTTGAAGGCGGAACAGGCAGCACGTTGCCTACGCTGTGATGTGGAGGTTCTAACGATGATGAGGATGATGATGATTATAAATAAATCTGTTGTAATATCAGCTGCAGCAGAACGTGTCTGTTCATTTCTAATAAAATGCATATTAGTTCTGGTATCCAAGTCACGTATGAACAGTAAATTATTATAAATAAATCACCTTATATCCGTCGTGTGACTTCGTTACGTCGATTAAAATGACGCGTTTCGGAACATCTGTTCCATCATCAGATAAAATCGCTCTATTGAGGTCGTTAAACGTTAAAAACACATGTTACACATAATTGTCCACTACGTAATTCACTTGCTTCCTAAATGGTGCGCACCACGACGAAGCCGATCGGACACTGAACTATTATCTGAGTGATAATCCAAATGATTGGATTTTCGAATTTTATGTTTCTTGATGAGATTATCAATCAACGTGTTTTGGTAACCATTAGCTAAAGCTATATGTTTAATGGTATTCACCTCCTCACGGTAATCATCATCACTGAGAGGTACTGCCAACAATCTGCGGATAAAGTAATTATAAGCTGCCAATTCGAAAATCCAAGCCCCCAATAGATAAGGATACAAAAATAACTTTTATTTCTACCGCATACACAAATATAATGCCAAAGATTCTAACCTCCACATTTAATAAATTGAATATTACTGCTACCTTCAAAACAAACAATAGTCTATTAAAAATACTACGTCACTGAAAACCCATACCTTTAGAAAAGAAATCCGGCATATATAAATTATCATGTAACGACTGCAACAGTTTTTACATTGGTCAAACGGGGAGAGGTTTCCTCAAACGATTTAAGGAACACACACCAAAACGTCACCTAAATAATCTCACTTTGTTAAATAATATCAAGTCCAACTTTTCCCGCCACTTAATCTTACACAATCATAATTATACTGATTTTAAATCTAATTTAATACCCCTACATGTGTGCAACAAAGGCCGTTACATGGACGCAATAGAGGAGTTCGAAATATACAAAGCATATAATAACATAAACAGCCGAGACTTCATATTGAATGACCACTTAAATTTTAAATCCAACCCGCTATACGATACAGCTTTGAACCTGCTTAGGCGTAATCACTCAGATAATAGTTCAGTGTCCGATCGGCTTCGTCGTGGTGCGCACCATTTAGGAAGCAAGTGAATTACGTAGTGGACAATTATGTGTAACATGTGTTTTTAACGTTTAACGACCTCAATAGAGCGATTTTATCTGATGATGGAACAGATGTTCCGAAACGCGTCATTTTAATCGACGTAACGAAGTCACACGACGGATATAAGGTGATTTATTTATAATAATTTACTATTTCTAATAAGATTCTCTTAAGAACAATAAGATATATTTACACACACACCCACACACTGTGTGTGTGTGTGTGTGTGTGTGTGTGTGTGTGTGTGTGTGTGTGTGTGTGTGTGTGTGTGTGTGTGTGTGTGTGTGTGTGTGTGTGTGTGTGTGTGTGTGTGTGTGTGTGTGTGTGTGTGTGTGTGTGTGTGTGTGTGTGTGTGTGTGTGTGTGTGTGTGTGTGTTTATTTAAAATCCTTTATAACAAAAACTATGTAAGGCTTAGTAAGCTCCGTGAGCTGCAGAAATCGCTCAATTTTTTGAACCGAATATATTTGATATTAGGTACATTTTTACATTAGATAATTTTTCAGTTATCATAAAAATTGCGGAAACCCCGGTTACTATTTTCTAGTAAAATAACAATTTTAAATAAAACAACCATACAGTAAACGCTAAAATTTCCAAAATACTTCATTGGTTTTTAGTTAAAATTATACAAAAATACCTAAATGAAATAATTTTGTCCTAGCTTTAGTTTTTTTTACGTTTCCATACATACCTCTAGTTTTATATCTAATACTTTTCTCGAATATACAGAATGATTCAAAATTGCACTTCTGCATTACCTACTCTGAAAAGTTTTTAACTTTAGTGCCTGCACGGTCCAAAAATGGATGTCAAAATTTAAGAAAATTTTAAAAGTCTATGTGAAACAATTTTCAAGTTATGTGGAAATTTATTCGAAATGCAAACTCGGGATCTTTAATAATTTGACAAAACTAACATCACTTCTTTCAGATTTTGGATCGCCTTAAAAATATATGTAAGCTATGTTTGAAAAAAAAATACTTCATCATCATCATCATCATCATCATCACCACCACCACCACTCCAAGGTTAGGCCCTAGACCTGATCCGGAACTCATCTCCTCCTCGGTCTACCGACATCTCTCTGCCCAGTAGGGTGATGACCCGAAACAGCCACAGGTAGACGGATATCAGGCATGCGGTTGTAGTGTTCACACCATCTCCTTCTGTGGTCTTCAATCTTCTGGTGCAACAACAATGTTTAATTCGTGTCTAGCATCCTCATTCCCTTCCCGATCCAGGAGAAACAACCTTGCGTCCCTCTTAGAAATTTCATTTCAGCTTCCTGAATCCTCTATACGTACCTTTTACCAAGAGTTCGTGCATCCGTTTTCCGAGGCTCGTATGAGTCCTGTAAGTACATATATTTTTACTTAAGCAGGTTACTGGCCTTCTGTAAACCCCTAACCTGGAGGACCAGGAACTTTTATTTCTGGCTGCTCTTCCTCTGGAGAGTTGCTTTCACCTCAGCTGAAGCCTCTCTCTAAGCCCGATCGCAGAAGACTAACTAACTTAGCCCATGTGTGCAGCCGTTAGCATACTGTAGGCTCCTCCGCCTCCACACTAGTCGTACACCCTGCTGCCGATGTGCACCATCCTGCCAGGCCAGGACCCAGGATACCCCCAGACTGCCCTGACAGAACCCCATCTCTCGTTTGCTTACCGATCCACTCCGCCGATATACTGTGGAGTTATATACAGAATGATACAAAATTGCACGGCAATGTCTCGTAATTCGCTTTAAAAATCCCTTTAATCTGATATCTGCCTGGGTTTTTACAATTTTTTAAAATTCTTTATCCTTTTTCTTTGCTCCCTGGTGTCCTAAATCTTTGAAGTTTCCGAAACTGTTCTGGTTAAAAATTCTCTTTCATTTGATACCACACATGAACTTTTGAGATTTCATTTTTGGGCCCTGGCATATTAGGTGCCACTTTTTGGGCCCTGACATCTAAAAGTCGTAAAATTTTAAAAAACAAACATTATATTCAAATTCTGATTAAAATTCTTTTTGATATCCCACACAGATTTTTGCAATATTTTACAATTTTTACCCCTCCCCCCTACATTTTTGCCTATATTTTGGGGGTTAATCGCAAAAGCAATAGAGGTCTGTACAGGGGCGTATTTACGGGTGGCATGAACGGGACCGAACCCGTATCCCAGAGGGTAGGGAAAAGTTAATGAATTTTGTTAATCCCTTAATTTTTAGTCTATTGTAACATTTTTTTCAGCTGTGTACTCTAATATAGTAGTAACTCTTTTTAAAATATACAAACAGGTTTACAACACGGCAAATGCGTATACGTTTGAAATATGAAATGTAGGAAAATCAATTCAGTCAATAAGTATCTTGTAAACAACGTTTCAATAACGACACCGGGGGGGGGGGGGGTCCGGTGTTGACTTAAAAAAAAAAAGTTAAGACTAATCAATATTAAAATGTTCAAAGTGGCTGAAAAACGTGTGATAACATCTTTAAATCAGTTCCATTAAAGTGAACGCTAATAATTAATTAGAGCTAGGAATTTTAAGTGCAAAATTTTGGTAAAAAAGGTGCTTTAATTTAGCTGAAAAATGTGTTAATTTCAAATGTAAATATTCATAAAAACAGTACCGAAACCAATTACATCACATATAAGGACTCAAAATTCACTCATGTATTAAAAAGTCTGCCTAAAACAAGTCCCAGAACACAATGTTATTAAAGTCACAAGTCCTTAAAACTGTTAAAAGAGATAACATTTAACATTTCAATGTTTTTTTTTCAGTGAGGCTGCATCTCCGGTCGCTAAGTAAATACTTGTATGTAGAAAAGGAACGTTCAATGTCAACAGACACAAGTGGTGCATATTTTGTTTGTAGTCAGTAATTTAAATTCTTGTTTGTTGCAACATCCTCAACATCAGGGTTTTTGGCTAAGCTGTGTTCTAGCTTCTGCTTTCCAATACCCTCCAGTGTTTCCTTCACATCCATCAGAACAGCCCATCTTTCTCAGGACACTGCTCCTCCAGTGTTGTAATGGCAGTTGTCAGGAAGGAGTAACCATGCACAATAAAAAGTTCATCTTGCAACTCCTGTTTATCTGCTAGTCCTTTGGTCTTTCTTATAGCTGAAGAATCACTTAGTATAGCATCTAAGACATCGCATATAGCCTTAAAATGGTTACAAATAAACACTGCAGCCTTTAACCAAGTACCCCATCTAGTGAGAATTGGCGAAGTTGGAAGAGGAAGTCCTGTAATTTCAACATACTTTTGTATCCTGGCAGGAGACTTTTTCATCAATTTCTTAATGCAAGACAGAAATTCATTTGCATATGAATATTCATCTTTTAGTGCCTCACAAACTCGATGCAATCCATGTGCAATGGAGGTCACATGTTTCAGATTAGAGTACATAGCTTTCAGGTTGGCAATAGCCAATAACATGTAAGGTGCTTGGTCCGTAAGTACCTAGCCACACTCGATCATATTCTATTTCTTCAGGCCACAACACAACACATGCATTGTTGAAACGGTAGTTTATTGAGGCAGAAACTAATTTAAAAGCTTTAGCCTAACGGGACTGCACTGAAGCGAAAGTAATGTGATGCCGCACACGTTCGGTGTTCCTTGTATAATTATTATAGGAATATTATGCGGCAAAGGAGCCAAAAAAACGGTAAAAAAAGTGCAGAAAGGTGATGACATTAAGAAAAGGTGCAAAAAGGTGCTTGCATTGAAAAAAAATGCAAAAAGGTACAACCAAAACACAGTTAGGAGTGTGTATTTAATGTTTTCTTTGCAAGACAAGATAATTTGGGCATTTTAATAACAACAAAAAAATGAAGGTGCAGCACCTAAAATTCCTAGCTCTACTAATAACACAATAAAAATGCCGTTATTGAAATACTGTTTATTGTTTACAAGATATTTATTGACATTTTACATTTAAAAATGATAACTCCAGTTTTAATTTAAAAAAATAAAAGGTGGACCTATACCAAGAGAATTGTGTACGTCTAAAAAGAGACACTGTTTTAAAATGTTTCAGAGTTTATCTCTATTCGCCTTGAGTTTTTTACTATATTATTTAACAACTTCTTCCGGGGCACTGAATTGATTTTCCTATATTTCAAACTTCAAGCATATACGCAAATGCTGTGTAAGAAATCTGTTTTTGTATTTAAAAAAAAGTGTCTACTATATTAGAGTACACAGCCTACAAATTTAGAGATTAACAAAATTCCTCGTTGACTTTTTTCAACCCTCTAGGGGGGGGTCCGGTCCCGTCTGTCCCCCTGCCCCCGTAATTCCTGCTCCTCGATATACGTAACCTACCTATAACTGAAGCCTCGCTCTTCTAGGTCAGCAGCCCATAGGCTGGTTGGCAGTAGCTCGCCATTCTTCACGCTTCTCTGCTTTTCTTTTCAACTCACAATATGATGTGCAGTTCATATCGAACATAAGCTGTTTCATGTAGTCTAAACGGGATCGTCCTCTGTGATTCTTCCCTTCAATTGTTTCTTCTATTATTCTTTTAACCAACCCATTGTGTCGTAGTATATGCCCTACAAACTTAGCTCTTCTGCCTTTTAAATTTCGTAGAAAGCTCTTGTCCTCCTGAGCTCTTCTAGAGACTTCCTCATTCGTTATCTTCTCCCTCCAGCTTATCTTGAATTTTCTTCTGTAGTACCAGGTCTCAAATGGTTGGAGTCTTTTCTTGTCACTTTCTCCGATTGTCGAAGATTCACTCCCGTATAGGGCAGCACTCCACACGTATGTCTTTACTAGCGTCTTCCTTATTTTCTTATTTTTAGGCTGATAGTCTTTGAAGTGAAAAGGTTTTTAACTGAAGCCTAACCTGTCTAAAACACTTCTTAAAATCGATGTAACCAATCGTTTTTTAAGGACTGATGAATTTCCGGAATTGGATAAAAATCTCCCACGGGGGTTCTGCTTTCACATGACAAAGAGCATGTGGAAACCCGAACGGATGGCAGGAACCCCTGCTTATAACTCGTCTAATTTCTTCGCTTCCCGACTTTAGGGGATGGGAGAAGTTGTTGAATCAGGCTCGATACTTATGCCTATGCTCATTTTGCTTATACTTCGAGTATCACATTTCTATAACGTGTTGGAAAAGACAACAGATCCCGCAAGATTGGTTAACTGCTTGGGTGGTTAAGAAAGGAACGGACTGGCTGTAGTAACTACAGGGGTTGATACTGGATACTGCAAGGATCATAAACCACCGTCTGCAGACTATTTCCGAGGATATTGTTTTGGAAGAACAAAACGGGTTCAGGAACAGCAATGCTTCTATCTTGTACAGACAATGCTTCTATCTTGTACAGACAATGCTTCTATTACCACACAAATTATCGTGAGTTTAATAAGGAAACGCATATAGCTATCGTTGAGTTTGAGAATTTTCTTGTTACTACATAACTGTTCAAAACAGTCCCCCCCCCTCCCACCGGTGATCCGATTGGGGAACTTGAAGCTCCGGATGATTTTGCCTTGAACATAGCCATAATAATAATAATAATATTACCAGAGATATCTAAACGATCTTTAATGTAGTGGTTTTTCGTTGCCTTCTACATCCCAATGTCGTTGACTAGTAACTACTCCATCCGCCTTCGGAGCCGACTTCTCAACCCCAGGACAATGAGGTGCCCTACCGCTTGCCAGTTCATTCACCCGAAGCTGCTGACTAGCAAATGGTAGACTACTTATTTCGGTCGCCATGTCCTCGTCAGTTAAAACAGGGTGAACCACACAACCGAGGCTGTACTTCGAGAAGGTGAAGTTGCCATTTGTACATAAGAGGCTGGCTATATATTGCGCACCATATACCTTACACCCGATGAAGGTTTTGCATGTTTCATCGATTACCAGAAGGCCTTTGACCGTGTCCAACATCATAAAATGATGGATATCCTGAAAAATATTGGGTTAAATGGAAAAGACCTAAGGACAATAGCTACACTGTATTGGAACCAATCTGCAGTGGTTAGAGTAGATAAAAAGAAAACTGAAAAGGTGGAGTAAAGAGTAAAAAGAATTCTGCGTGGAGTAACACAAGGATGTATACTATCTCCGCTTTTGTTCAACATCTACTCGGAAGGTATTCTTAGTGAAGCTTTAGATGAATGTGATGTGAGAATCTCTCTGAACGGTGAAAGAGTAAATAACATAGGTTATGCGGATGATACCGTCATATTCGCAGATAGCTTAGAGGGGCTGCAACAACTAATGAATAGATTGACAGAAAGCAGCCGTCGATATGGTCTAGACGTTAATAAAACGAAGCTAATGATTGAATCTAAGAACAAGTCACAAACTGCACCCTTAATATAAACCAAAGGCCAGTTGAACGTGTAAGCCAATTTACATATCTTGGTACTATAGTCAATGAACAATGGGACCACTGTCAAGAAATAAAGAGCAGAATTGAAAAGGCAAGAGCAGTGTACACTCGAATGAGCAGTTTACTCAAAAGCCACAATTTAACAATAAACACAAAGATGAGACTTCTACGCTGCTACGTATTCTCGGTCCTCGTCTACGGTGTAGAATCTTGGACTTGACTGAAGCCACAACTAAGAAATTGGAATTTTTCGAAATGTGGCTCTACCGTAGAATACTGAGCATTTCATGGACAGCGCATATAACTAATGATGAAATTATTAGAAAGGTGAAGAAAGATAGGGAAGTTATTAACACAGTGAACATAAGAAAGCCTCAGTATCTGGGACATTTCATGAGAAATTAACAGAGATTTTACTTATTGCAGTCCATATTACAGGTTAAAAAGTACTTGGAAAGAGAGGAGTTGGGCGACCGAGAATATCGTGGCTGAGAAATTTAAGGACCTGTTTGGCATGAATACAACTGACTTATTCCGTGCAGCAGTGCAGATAGTTAAAATAGCCTGTATGATATCTAACATCCGAAACGGGTAGGAACTATCAGAAGAAGAAGACTTTGAGAAGGTCAGGGCCGCCGCTAGGGAGCTTGCCGTCCGTGTGTGGTTTTACCTTTGCCGCCCTCCTGAATATACTTTTCATATCCCTACTTTGCCACACTATTTAATATTATTTTAATTAAAAATTCATACTGACATAAATAGTAAAATTGACAAAAAATAAATATATTTTTTTTTATTTATTTAGCTGAGTACTTACATGATATGCTCGTAGAATTGTTGAATATATTTTCAAAATATAATAGTTTATTTGCTCGGTCGTCTTTTCAGAGTTTTTATAACACTATCGTTTAATAAAAGAGCGCTATTCGCGCTTTGGTTTCAGAAACTTTTTTAATAACATTGCTCAAATTGATTGTCTCACACATTTCATGTTCTAAGGATAGAGTAGGTAGGGCTGATAATCTTTCTTGACTCATGGAAGACCGTAAATAGTTTTTTATAATTTTTAGTTTAGAAAACGAACGTTCGCCAGTCGCCACTGTAACCGGCAATGTTACACTATAACCGGATATTCGAATAACAATGGTTAGATTTGGAAAATATGAAGATAAATTATTTTTAAAAATAGACTCAAGTATGTCACTTGGCTCTTCTCTGAAGTTGAATTGCTTTTATCTCTTGAAATAAGTCATTTATTATCACTATCATCGAGGACTTTCTCGGTCAAGACTAGATGAATATTTTCACAATATAATTTAAGTTTATTATCATCCTCACATTCTGTTATACAATATATGGTCTTATAAACGTCAGTGTGCTGTTGAAATAATTGAAATATTTCATCTGTTGAAACAATAGCGGCATACAAGATTTTAAAGAATACTTTAAAAGACAATTCAATAAAAGTAATAGGTTCTTCTGCGCCCTCATAATCGAAATGATGTTTCTTTCTGCTAATCCGTGGTATCTCTGATCTGGGAAATGCTTCTTCAGTACCAACTTCTGTAGCTATTTTACTGGCTTCTGAAAAAAATTATTCAAAATTTTCATCGCATCTTATTCGAACGAAATAATTCTTCAAATTATTTTCGGCCGTCCCTTTGGTGCTCATTATGTACGGCCGCCCGTGTCCGGTGCTCATTTTGCACTAATGGTAGCTGCGCCCTGGAGAAGACCTTTGATACAGAACATTGAAATTTGCTGCGGCGCGTATAGAAGAACGGGGATACCCTAAACAACTTATAAGAACTATACAAGTCCTATATAACGGAACAAGAATAGTTGTTAAAAATAATTGCAGGATATCTCAACATATATCTGTCAATCAACGTGTTAGTCAAGGGTGCTGTGTATCATATACTCTTTTTAACATGTATATTGACGATCTAGTAAGGAAATGAAAACATCCAGTGAGCCCTGGTGTTAAGTTATCACGAGACAGATATTGTCTGTTGTTTGCTGACGACTTGCTTGTAATTCAAAATACAGAATCTGCTTTACAAAAATCTGTTTTTAAGTTTCATAATATTTGCAAACAGTACAATATGAAAACTTTCCACTACAAAAATAAAGGTAATGGCATTTCGAGGCAAAGAACCAATTAGAACAAAAATAATTATTAATTATGAAATTGTAGAACAGGTGACCCATTTTAACTACGAGGCGTGTCCGGAAAGTAAAGATACAAAGGTCGTAATTGGTCTAAAAATATTTATTTACAAATCATAACTGACAAATACGTAAATACATATATCTTTATTTCTCTACATAATTACCGCCATTATCCAAGCACCTATTAAATCTGGGAACCAGCTTTTGTATCCCCGTGTCATAGAAGTCTGCCGCCAACCATTTGAACCATGTACTGACCTCTTCTTTTACCTCGTCATCGTTATCGAACTTTTTTCCGGCCAGATATTGTTTCAGGTGAAGGAACAAGTGAAAATCACTGGGCGCGAGGTCCGGGCTATGCGGCGGGTGATCCAAAACATCGCATTTCCAACTGCACGCATACTGCACGCGTAACCTCTGCGCTGCTCGGCAGTTGGAAATGCGATGTTTTGGATCACCCGCCGCATAGCCCGGACCTCGCGCCCAGTGATTTTCACTTGTTCCTTCACCTGAAACAATATCTGGCCGGAAAAAAGTTCGATGACGATGACGAGGTAAAAGAAGAGGTCATGACATGGTTCAAAGGGTTGGCGGCAGACTTCTATGACACGGGGACACAAAAGCTGTTTCCCAGACTTAATAGGTGCTTGGATAATGGCGGTAATTATGTAGAGAAATAAAGATATATGTATTTACGTAATTGTCAGTTATGATTTGTAAATAAATATTTTTAGACCAATTACGACCTTTGTATCTTTACTTTCCGGACACGCTACGTATTTGGGAAATGATACCGGCTGTGATAAGAATTATGATATTGATATTGATATTAAATTACGTAGGTAAGTTCCAGACGATCTGTGGGACAACCAAGCGTATTTTTAGAAAAAAAGTAAGGCGAGATACAAAATTAAAGATTTACAAAGTTGTGGAGGTTCTTATAATACTGTCTTATGGGTGTGAATTACGGACAACAATCAAGAAACACGAAAGTAAAATACGGGCCTCGGAAATGGCGCTCTTAAGAGGAGTTAAAAGGTGTTCTAAACTTTACCGTATAAAGAATGAGTCCATAAGAGAGAAATTCAAAGTTTTTAACTTGAACGAAAGGTTAAAAAATAATCAACGGTGGAAAGAATAGTTAGAAAGAATGTCAGATTCAGGACTAGTCTATAACATGAGGAATTTTCTGCCGATTTTGAGTTAGTCTCCATGGATCCTTCTGATTTTTTCAAAATCTTCATAAAGGGTTATAAAATAAAGTTAAGGAAATTTTTTGGCCCGCTCTTAAATTTAGGGGTTGTTTTCACCCCTTTTTCGAAGGTGAGAAAAACAAAATTTAATTAACCCCGGGACCCGATATAGAATTAAATTCTAAGCAAAAAGGAGGTATACACTTTTTTGAAAAAATGCGTTGTTTGCGATTTACAAGGGTTCAAAGTTTTGCAAAAAAAACGCGTTTTTTAAAATTAATCTGCAAATAATTCAAAAACGACGCCATTTTCGAAACATTTATATAACTCAAACTTAAAGCTTATTACCAGGCAAACATTTTCCACATTGTTTGGTTTTCTTATGTCAAATGGTTCTCGAGACACAGCCAAAACAAGATGGCGATTCAACGGTTTTTGATTAAATTATCGTGCTTACAACTGACATATCTCGGTGACAAATTATTCGATCGTAACCAAATTAGTATCAAATGAAAGCTCTGTTAATTTCCTAAAATCTCTGGGTTAATTACTTGTGTAGCTTAAAAAATTACGAAGTTATGTAGGAAAATATCATAATTTCTGCAAATTGTTTCAAAGAAATTTAAAAAGGGACGTCCGCCATTTTCTCAAATATGCATATTAAGCCTAGATACTGTAGTTTTCGGTTGTCTATTATATTAGAAACGTCCTCAATTTTTTTGAACCATATATGTGTTGCTGTACAGTAACACGTAACGTTTTAAGAAAATGCAAGTTTTTGGATTTTTCCCAAAATTCGACTTTTTTAATAAATATCTCAGTAACGATGCGTTTTTATCGAAAAACTGTTATGAATCAAAAATAAAGCTTATAGAAAACAAAACTTTTAAATTTTGTTTCATTCCTTTGTGACTAAAACTCGATGAGTTAAAGCAGTTTAAAGGTGTATTTTGCCGACATCGTGTAAAACATTTTTGACTTCTAGGCGAAATATCTAGTTTACAGTAGGTTTCTTGACTATAGTGCATAGGACAATAGTTGTAGCTCTTTAAATTTTCTACAAAATACATTTTTATTGAAATTTTGTTTCTTAAATATTGACCGTGTTATGACCAAAAATGTAAACTCGCTCCAACAGTTAGATTTTGTTATCGTACGTTATATGTTCGGGTGCGGTCCTGAGAGCCTATTTATTTATACTAAACTAAACTTTTTTCAAATTGACAATAGAATTAAGTATTATTTTTTATTTTTTTAACATCTATTGTAAACAAAACAATATCTGTTGCAATTTGTCACTGTCTGTACTGCTGGTTCGTTATATCAATGGAATATTTAATTTAATAAAATAATATAATGTTTATGGTTCAACTTTTCTTTGATTAAATTTTATAAGTATGGATGAAACATATATATTTTTTTTACTGAATTTTGAACTTTTGAATTTTGAATGTACCCAATTTCAGGACTTCAAACTACATCCTCGCGTTATTTCATGTTTTCAACCCTTTAGGATGGTTTTCAACACTTTCAAGTCGAACCCTTGGGTCGGATGTATTCCTTGACGTTAAAATCGTAATCAGCACCCCCCAAAAACCTGTAGGTACTCACTTTCGAGGCTTTGACCGGCATTCTTGCGAAGTTTAATACTTACACCCCTTGATTATAGTCTGCTTCAACCCGTTAAAAACTACGCTTTGCATCGAAAATAATTTTGGACGTCAGAATCGTAATCAGCACCCCCCAAAACCTATAAGTACCTAATTTTAGGGCTTCAAAATGCATCCTCGCGTCGTTTCATATTTTCAACCCTTTAGGGGTGAGAGCGGACCAACATTCCTTAACTTTGTTCTAGAACCTTTTAGGAAGCGATTGCAAAAGGAATCAAAAAATTACATGAACACTAACTCAATATCGGCAGATAGGCCCTTTGTCATGCCTCCCGTAACAGACTAAAGTCTGGAAATACAAACCTATGGGACACAGGTATGTGGATAGACACAGGAAGAGATGGCTGGAGTATCACTGAAGGCGGAACAGGCCTTGCCTATGCTGTGATGTGAAGATGATGATGATGATGATGATGATGATGATGATGATGATGATGATGATGCGGACTGTCTGAGACCCACAGCTCTCGAACATGGTTCTCTTTTGTTTCTTTCCGGTAGTAACACAACATTGCTATGGCCAGTGCCGGATTTAAGATTTTTGAGGCCCCAGGCCAAGTTTTCTGAGCGGCCCCTGGCTGTGACTTTGAAGTAAAATATGTACTGCAGAAGTAAGTTGATGTCAGATTAATACTATCAAATTTAAAACCAGTAGGCTACTATAAAAAAGCGTGTTTTCATTTAGCAAACTTTTTCAAAATATTTACGTTTAGTGTACGGATTCAATTCTATGTTCATAAAGTTTTTATACTAATAAATATCAACGAAACAACATGCCGCCCACCACACAAAGATAAAAACCTTCTTTACATTCAAGACAAAAAATAAAAACGTAAACTCAAATCGGAAACCGTTCAGTCACGACACAGATAAACAATGATAACAAACAAGGGTGGTACCACGGTCGTGTAAATTCGGAGACAATGTAGCGGACGTTCAAAATTCGCAATCGCAGATTAATTTTCAAGGATGCCAACCCCTTAAAAATAAGCGCTCAATATTTAAATAAGAACTGCCTTCCATTTGTATTATTAACAAAATTGATCATTTAATTTCAAAAAATCATACTTAACTAAATCAAAGTGCCTCCTACTTTTATAAAAATACTTCTGTTAAAAAAAAATATCTGTAGCTTGTGGCCCCCTCTGAGTCTGCGGCCCTAGGCCGCGGCCTAGTTGGCCTAGTGGTAAATCTGGCACTGACCATATTGTAATCGCAACAGTGACTTAACGTATTTTTCTTTGTGTAAAGAAACAGTAAATGAAATCTTCGATTGCGTAACAATAACTAATATCGATTTGGCTCTGTAGACTATAGGCAAGAACGGAAATTAGAAGTACAGATCGGGCAAAGACCTAAAAGATGAATCGCTCAGTTAAAACATGATACACGGAATCATCTGTAATTATTAAAAAAAAAAGCAAATCGTTAGAATCCCAGTGAAGTCGATGAACGCTCGCTTTTTGCCGTTTTGATCACCCAAGCGGTCGGCTGACAGGAAACCGGTCCGCGCGCGCGCGCGTTTGTACGAGTATGTGCAGCCTTGAGCGTTGTGTAACAGCGGTGTGTGCAATTATATAACGACCAGCGGTAGCCCGGTTCTTGAACCAAATCTCGTCCATTGTCAATGTCACTTTCGCCCAAACACTTGCCTTTGTTATTCCCGCGCCCCCTCTCACTCACTGATTGGCTCTCTACACACTGAGACGAAACAGTTCCGCAATTGTTTCTTATGTCTTAAAATCTCATGTATTTATATAGGGGGGTACGCACACTACAACAACAGAAACAAAACGGTTTCCTACGGTGGAAACAGCACGGAGACAGAATAGTTGCGAAAACGTGCTACTCCTACTGTTTCTTATGGAAGTCCGCACACTGCAACTAAACAGTCTCGAAACTGTATCGTGGTGGGGGTAGGTGCCGCTCCACTGGATTATTCTTAAATTTTTTATACAAATAAATTACAATGAACGACGAGAAAGTTGAACAGTTAATTGATGAAGTGGAAAAACGACCTGCTTTGTTTTCAAAAAATTTGAATGACTATATGGACATATTTAGAAGGAAATTCACGCAACTGGCTATACAATGTAACAAATTTTCCTTTTATTGGCCTTCCACAATGAAGCGGATGAACCCAACATTTTTTGCTTCGTTTTCGTTTCCTATAGCGAATAACTAAAGCACAAACAGCGACAGCGTCTTCGAAAGACATCTTGAGCCAACAAAAAAACTAAAGAAGTAAGAAACGAATAAGTGGACGAGCAACTGTTTCGTCTCAGTGTGCGCAGGTATAGAGACAAAACAGTTTTGTTGCGTGACCGAGAAACAGAGACGAAACAGTTCCGGAACAGTTTTGTTGCAGTGTGCGGCCTCTCAAGTGTAAATGTTATCAATTACTGCATCTAAGCGCAGACAGCTAAGCAATGTCAAGATATATTACTTCATGATGTATTGGGCCGTGGTCTAAAGTCTTATCTCGTTGTAGAACCAAACGTTTCGACTGCGTCGTGGTAGTCACGCTCAGTGGCGTAACTACATGTGAGGAGGGGTCAGGAGAATCAATCCACCCCCTAGAGGTATTAAAAATTTAAGCGACATTCCATAATCCCCCAACGTAGGCCTATTTCTAAGCCAGTCGCGTATATTAAAATACGATTTATAAATAACTGTAGAAATAAGAGGACTTACAATATCTTGTTGTTGTTGTTCTTCTTCTTCTTCTCTTCGAGGGTTAGGTTACATAAACCAGTACCGGAATGCATATCATCCTCGGACGACCCACGTCTCTTCTACCAATGGCTTTATAGTTCAGTGCCGCTTTCGGCAATCGATCCTCTCTCATCATTTGCAGATGATCACACTATTGTGTTCTGTAAACTGAAACAATTTCATTTAAGTCCTTTACTTCCAGTTCTGCTCTGATATTCTCATTTCTTATTCTATCCTGCAATGTATAGTTTAAAGAAACTGCATTCAGCACTCTGAATCTTGCCGCATTCCTTTTTTGTCATGTGGGTATTGCAGTTGTCTTATAAGATGTAATCCTTGTGCTGTGTCTTGTTTTATTTCTAAGTTTTCTATGAACCGTACCACAAACATTCCTAAATTTATTTATCTTGACTTACAATGTTTGTAAATTAATAAAATAAAGTTAATTTTTTAAACGACATAGCCAGTAGAACAGGCATAAGAATGTCTGCAGAACAAAAAATATCTCACGAACATTAAAAATGCTCAAAAATTCGTGCTAACAGATATTGGTCGAATAGAGAGGGTTAGAAAATTTAAGTATCCAGCGGAAATAATTCAAGAGAATGGTTTAGAAAAATCTGCTATAGAAGAAAGGATTCATAAAATGGAAAGAGCGTATGGTATAACTAAAGATATTTACAATAAAAAGTGCATATCTAAAAATGTGAAAATAAGACATTACAGTACAGTAGTGAAGCCAGAATGCCTATATGCAAGTGAATGGCTAGCATTGAATTATAATTTAGACCAACTAGAAATATTGGAAAGACGAATTATCAGGAAAATATTAGGCCCACGAAAAACTTCAGAAGGTTCGAAATTGAGAAGTAATGATGAAATATATGAAAGTATAGAAAATATAATAGAAACAATGAGAAAAAGAAGACTGTTATTTTTAGGACATTTATATAGAATGGACAACAATAGGTTAACAAATCAGATCTTCAAATATCTGTGGGGGAAGAAGTCAACATCAAGATGGATTAAAGAAGTCTAAAAGGATTTAGAAAAAAATAATATAAACGCAGAAGAAGCAATTGAAATATAAGTTTTTCGGGCAGAAGTGTTAAAAATGGAAGGAGTCCAGGGTAGGAGAGAGAAAAACGCAGGTTCAAAGTGGACTGAAGACAGGACTCTCTCTCTCTCTCTCTCTCTCTCTCTCTCTCTCTCTCTCTCCTATGGCACTAAAGCCTTTGTTGGGCCCTGGCCTCCTTCAATTCTCCTCCCTCTCGTCTGTCGGTAGCCATCCTCCTCCAGTAACGCACTTTCAGTATTCCATATTTCTTTGCCGTAGTCGTTGTCGTTGTTTCCGTCCAATCCGAGGCTTTCTTGAAGGTTCCGTGGTGTGGTATTTTTTCCGGGGGTAGGTTACCGGCCTACCGCCCAACCTGGCGGACCAGGGATTTTTCTGTTAGGGTTCCCTTCCTTTACCCGATGTTTCCCAGTTTTCTGGCCGGGAACTCGACATTCACTCTCTCTCATCTGCTACATTACGTACTCAGGGGCTACGCGACTATCTTCGTCTTCGAGAACGTCAGAGTAGGATTTGTGGGTAGAGCTGAGTTCCCTTCCGCGAACCTCTGACTCTTTCGTCAAAAACAGTCGGCGTTTCTCAGAGTTTTAGTGTTGTATAGTAATCGGCATCCTTTAACCCCCTGTCCGGCTGCATCTGCGTGTAACTTTTATCTCTGCGGCTTCTTGAAGGAAACAGCTAACACAGGATTTCATTTCGGGAAGGAGAGATTTTTTCAACCACATATCGTTTCCTTACAGTATTGTTTTTCTCATATTATAATGGAAATAGTACCAACAAATTAAAACTAATGGACAAATAATAACTGTAGTTCACTAATTTCGTTAAAATCAATTAAAAACATACATCATATAGGCTTACAGTTTGTCTTGTAAGCCTAATAATACCTTTCTGTGAAATATAAATATGTTAAAATTAAGAAAGTGAGGGTTATAAATGTACTGTGGATATAAATGCACATAACAGGTTTGTGGATATAAATTTTACAGCACATAAAATAATGTTAAATGATTTTGTTAAAAAATATGATTGCCAATCTTTTTCAAAAGGAAGTTAAAAAAAACTAAGAGATAAATACATACTTTGTTAAATAAGTTACATTTATTGTTAAAATTCTTCTTGGATTTCGTTGTCCATGACGTGTCCGTTACTTAACTAAATATCACTATAATATTGACGACTCGGAACAGTTACTAACGCACATAAACAAAATACATAAAAACATAACCTTCACTGCCGAATACGAACACAACAATACCATAAACTTCTTAGACCTCTCCATCACAAAACTAGAACACAGGCACAAATTCAGTATATACAGAAAACCAACTACAACTGACACACTAATACACAACACCTCCAATCACCCAATACAACACAAACTAGCTGCTTTTAGAACCATGATACATAGACTTAACAACATCCCCGTAGATGAAATAGACTACAAAGACGAACTAAACACGATAAAGTATCTAGCAGAATCTAACGGTTATGACAGAACAATAGTCAGTAAACTCCTACACAAAACACAAAACAAACAACAGACAAAGACAGAAAACAACAAATTCATAACACTAACATACATCAACAAACAAACAGAAAAAATTGCCCACAAATTCAAAAAAGCAGGATACAAAATCGCTTACAAAACTACTAACAAAACAGAACACACACTATCAAAACGCATGCCCAAAGCACAAAACAAATTCGATCTACCCGGTGTATATAAGCTAAATTGTTCAAATTGCAATAAATTCTACATAGGCCAGACAGGACGTAGCTTCAAACAGAGATACATTGAACACACAAAAGCACTCCACACCACTACAGAATCTACCTTCGCAAACCACCTCATTGAAGCAAACCACACATATAAAAACATCGACAATAACATGAACATACTACACGTACACACAAAAGGCCGAAAACTAGACACTCTAGAACAATTAGAAATATACAAACACACAAAAACAAATAAAAACGACATCCTAAACGAACAGACACCATTCAAATCGCACGCATTATTCGAACACATCTCACCACACACACACACAGCTTCGATCTTTCGAAAAACTATCTCGTCGCCAACAACAAGACGAACAGCGCTACTTACGACAGCCTCTGATGAAGCTTTCTATAGGTGAAAGCCGGTTTAGGCTGTAAGGTAAAACTTTACGTTTTTACTTATAAAATCTTAGTGTTCCGAGTCGTCAATATTATAGTGATATTTAGTTAAAATTCTTCTTGATATTTTAAAAAGTATGTGGATTATGTATGTTTCATTATATATTTATTGCATGTTTCATTTTTAAAATCCAAAATGTTTCATTTTTATTACATTTTTCATCATTTCTTTCAGCATCTGTTATATTTATTATTGAGTATAATCCCTATTATTGTAGATTATTTAAACTTGTCATTGGCTTAAATAGTATTTTTTTTAAATTGACAAAACTTGGAAGTCAATTAATTATATTTCAAACAACACGAAAAGCGTTTTAAATTTATTGCTCCAAAATTTTTTTAATTTTTGTCGGTTTTCAGGGGGAGTGTATCTCCCATAGCCCCCCTAGGTTCGCTCCTGGTTTATGACAATAAAATTTAAGAAGAGAGTCCGAAGTGCGGTCAAGACTGTCGACAAATCCGTTTTGAAACAGGTCTGCAACTTTGCTACTGCAGACTGGCGTTAGGCCTATCTCATTGTGATTGCTCGATCACAAAAATGCATTCCTACACAAAGAGATCACTTCCAATATGATTTGCAAGTGATAACAATTTAAACTCCGATGTACACAATTGAATATTTAACTAATTTTTCATCTTGTATTTATTTCCGTAGTTTCATTTCTTATGTTCTGATATGTTATGATTATCCTCTTGTCTTTGCTGTGGTGAAGTACAGCCTCGCGTTTGGTATCACATAAATCGCTGAAGAGTACATTAAAATATATTTTCAACAAAAAAGAAACCTAAAATTACGACACGACTACGCAAATAAACATAACTTGAGTTAGGTTTTGGTTTCATCTGACTTAACCGTTGCCACGGCAACAGAAATGCTTGGGTTTTGTTTTCTTTGTTCTTAAGTTTTTTTATGTCATTTTAGTTGCAAATTTACGATCTGCTCATTAAATAAAATTCAGAGTAATAATTAAACCTAGCTTTTTAAGTTTGTTTACATAGGCTAAGGCTAATTATGAGATTAAGCTGATAGTGTCTGCACAGACTAGACAAACCAGACACTCAACATAAATGTTGTACTAATTAAAACCGTATTTTAAAACATACACACGCAGACTAAACCAAAATTATAGTTTAAAACCAGCTATCCAAAAAGAATTCAGCAACATGATTAGAAACTCTCTTTTCAATTGTAAGCAAGCTCTTTAAAACGTGTTCATTTTTGTTCAGTTGGAAAAACATGTGTTGAGATCGATCACGTGACTCCTCTGCGTTGTGATACATGCGAAGAATAAGATTCAGTTGCCACAACAAATTATTAAAATGTGTTACGATGAGTAGAAATTTAAAATCAATTCGACGCACATTTTAAATCTGTAATCGTTATTTTCGTTTTTACACTGAACTAATTAAACGATGCCGAAAATTTTAATTAGTTTTATGAAGAATTGAATAACTGAAAAAGTGATAAAACGTGTTTTCTGTGTGTAATCGGTACGGCATCAACAAACAAGGTAATCTAAACATTAATTAACACAATTTAATGAGTGTGTGTGTCTGTACAACACTATAAAGCACTAACGTATGTAGCAATACAGGAGAGACTTGTCTGTAGCAATCGTTGTTTCGACATTCCTCGACGAAACAAAGAATCGTGTGTGTTACAAAGACTTGAAGCGATTTACAAAATTTATGCGACCAGCTGATTTTTCCTTGTATATAATAGTCTACCATTTCACAATAAAACTTATCCAACGGACACGAGCTGACCAACATTCCGTCAGCTAAGGTAATAAGTTGCCGATTAATTAACATTTAATTATGTTATTTTACAAGAAAAAAGTCAGCTTCACATCACTGAAACTCTGTCTATATATCTATCCCCCTCTCTCTGTCTCTAAACTCTCATTTGAATTTTTATCAACTAGCGTCTAGCTGTACCTTTTCCTATCCAGGAAAAGCAAGACGCACAACGGGGGGGGGGAGACAACACCGTCTCTGTATCTGCTGATGCTAGAGCCGTTTTGGCGCGTCTTGATATCAATTTGGTTGAGATATACACTATTGTTGTAAGCGCACCGTGCTGTTCGGTAGGTTATATATATTTATAAACTTAGAGAAGTTTTAAATTCAAGTAATTCAAGATACAGTGAGAATAGGTTGCCTTTTTTGTTATACGTTAAATCGTTAAATTTGTTTGAAGTGCAATTTTTGTTGTACAAATGTTGCACAATTACTGTATGTATGGTACCCTACTGATGGAAGCACTAAGAGCTGGATAGCAAATAACTGTAATGCAATTATTTGCACATTAATGAAAAAAATATTACTAATAATGACACGTTAACTAATGCAAGTAAACGAATAAAAAACGAGTAGTTCTAATAAACACTTTGGTTATTTATCACTGGTTTTATAGTTCACTTAAGTTTTCCATCAAAAGTAGAATCGATTGCTAAATACGTAGTTTCATTTTGTAACAATTATTGGGAATTGTTGTTATGGATGAAGTCTTTTCGGTAATTGTTTAGATAACGGGGCTCAAAAATTTTACAGTTATCAAATTCCCAAGATAATTGGGAATGCTGTTACTGAATCTTTTACGATTAAATAAAGTGTTATAATCACGAGAGAACACTCGCAGAAACACCGCTAAACAAACCGAAAATAAGTTACGGGCTATTTTCACTGAATTCAGCACTGCTCCAATTTTGCGCGCTGCTCACACCGTTTCCAATGTAAACATGAATTAATTTTTTCTGTTCTTGGATTTTGTTGTCCATGACTTGTCCGTTGATTAACTAATTATAAATATATCACTACTGACTCGGATCACTAACTTTTTATTGGTAGAAAATGTTAAACTTTTACCTAATAGCCTGAACCAGTTTTCGCTTATTACAAGCTCCATCAGAGGCTGCCGCTAGGAGTGCTGTCTGTCTTGTTTTTGGTGACGGCGCCGTCGTTCGAAATATCGATGTTGTTTGTGTGTGTGTGTGTGTGTGTGTGTGTGTGTGTGTGTGTGTGTGTGTGTGTGTGTGTGTGTGTGTGTGTGTGTGTGTGTGTGTGTGTGTGTGTGTGTGTGTGTGTGTGTGTGTGTGTGTGTGTGTGTGTGTGTGTGTGTGTGTGTGTGTGTGTGTGTGTGTGTGTGTGTGTGTGTGTGTGTGTGTGTGTGTGTGTGTGTGTGTGTGTGTGATATGTTCGAATAGTGATGTTCGAATGTGTGATTTAATTCGTGTTTGTTCGTTTAGGATGTTGTTTCTATGTGTTTTGGTGTGTCTGTATATTTCTAGTTGTTCAAGAGTGTCTAGTTTTCAGCCTTTTGTGTGTACGTGTAGAATTTGCAAGCTACATAGGCCAGACAGGACGTAGCTTCAAGCAAAGATACATTGAACACACAAAGGCACTACACTCCATCACCTAATCCACCTTTGCAAACCACACATCCATAAACATAAACAACAACATGTACAACATGCACTGCTTCTTCTTCCCGCAATTGTTTCAATCGGAATCCTTCTTTCATCCACTCCCTTTCAAAACTTCATCATTAGCCACTCTTTCTGTCTACGGTACTCTTAAGGTCATCCGCGACCACCGTATACCAAACACTTCAAGGTAGCTTCTGTCCGACTTCCTCAGAATCCAGATTTCTGAGTCATGCATGCAAACACTCGCAGATTTCTGTATCATACATCCATATACTTGAACGGATACAATTAAATGAAACTAAATCAGCACACGTCACTAAATGGCACGAGACAACATCAGTTGTAAAATTAAATAACAAGGCTATCCCGGTAGCCGACTATGTAAAATACTTGGGCATCCACCTAGACGAAAAACTGACTTGGCGCAACCACATTTGGATGAAGAGAAAACAACTGGACACCAAGTTTCTTAAGCATTATTGGCTCCTGGGCAGAAAATCATTACTGTCAATCCGAAACAAGGTGTTGGTCTACAACACTGTCTTCAACCCTGTGTGGACATACGGCTTACAGCTTTGGGGCACTGCATCTAAATTCAATATTGCCATAATGGAAAGGTTTCAGACCAAGGTGTTGCGTATCATAACCAACGCACTGTGATTCATCAGCAACAAAGACATCTACAGAGACCTGGACCTGCTTCAGTCAGTGAAACCATTGCGTTGTTCAGTGAAAAATATGTGAAATGGCTTGAAGAGCACACGAATCCTTTACCCATAAATCTACTAGACAACAACCTACAGACAAGATGTCCAAAGTTAACATTTCCTCTGGACTTGGCTAGACTCTAACACTATAAATATAAATATCACTATAATATTGACGACTCGGAACACTAAGTTTTTTATAAGTAAAAACGTAAAGTTTTACCTTACAGCCTAAACCGGCTTTCACCTATAGAAGGCTTCATCAGAGGCTGTCGTTAGTAGCGCTGTTCGTCTTGTTGTTGGTGACGAGATAGTTTTTCGAAAGATCGAAGCTGTGTGTGTGTGGTGAGATGTGTTCGAATAATACGTGCGATTTGAATTGTGTCTGTTCGTTTAGGATGTCGTTTTTATTTGTTTTTGTGTGTTTGTATATTTCTAATTGTTCTAGAGTGTCTAGTTTTCGGCCTTTTGTGTGTACGTGTAGTATGTTCATGTTATTGTCGATGTTTTTATATGTGTGGTTTGCTTCAATGAGGTGGTTTGTGAAGGTAGATTCTGTAGTGGTGTGGAGTGCTTTTGTGTGTTCAATGTATCTCTGTTTGAAGCTACGTCCTGTCTGGCCTATGTAGAATTTATTGCAATTTGAACAATTTAGCTTATATACACCGGGTAGATCGAATTTGTTTTGTGCTTTGGGCATGCGTTTTGATAGTGTGTGTTCTGTTTTGTTAGAAGTTTTGAAAGCGCACACTATCAAAACGCATGCCCAAAGCACAAAACAAATTCGATCTACCCGGTGTATATAAGCTAAATTGTTCAAATTGCAATAAATTGCTTGTGAAATTCTACTCTTCTTACATCGCTAGTGTGACTCCCTGAAGTAGTAATATACACTACTTATTGTTGTACATTTGTACGTTTCTTTCAAATAATTTTTTTTTTTTGGAAATAAAATATTACAATTGCATTTTATTTCAATTATGTATACATATCGAGAGCTTTCCTGAAGTCCTCTAAGGTTAGATATACGACTTTTGAAGACCTGTGGAATTTTTATCATGTAACTGTGTAACATATGGAATGGAAAATACAGTGTCATAATTTTTATAATTATGTGTTGCAGATGGTTGAGACTAGATCAAAACTATTGTCTAAGGTTGAACGCAAAACACAAGTGAAACAAATGACAAAGAAGAAGGTATCCTACAATAATTCTTTTATTAAGTTGATTGATAAACATTATTATTATTATTATTATTATTATTGTTGTTGTTGTTGTTGTTGTTGTTGTTGTTGTTGTTGTTGTTGTTGTTGTTGTAATTGTTGTAATTGTCGTTGTCGTCGTCGTTGTTGTTGTTGTTGTTGATAAAGTAAGGAATGATTAAGTTTTAAGAACAATAGAGGAAGAGAGAAGATTCTTGAAGGTAATAGAATATAGGAAAAGGAATTGGTTAGGGCATTGTTTAAGAAGAGACTGCTTGCTTACAACTGCCATGGAGGGTGTCATAGAAAGAGAAAAAAGAAGAGGGCATAGCAGAATGAAGTTAATAGACAGCATTAAAATCAGAGGGTGTTATGAAGAAACGAAAAGACTGGCATGCGATAGGACAGCTTGGAGAGCTTTGAGCATTTGAAGACCTGCATTAGGGCAGACCACCAAATAATAATAAATTATTATTATTATTATTATAGCTGTACAATGTTTACACATTTTCCAGAGCCAAAGATTACAGAAATGATTAAATTCCCATCGTCCACTGCTACTTGTTCATCCAAAGATCTTCTCCAATTTCTCGTTCCCTCAATATAGTCTGAATTTCTTCTATCCAGGTGATAGGTGGTCTTTTCCTTCTTCCTGGTGGGGTCCATTCCATAACTCTCCTTGGCAATCTTTCCTGTGTCATTCTTTTCGTGTGTCCATACCATTGTAATTTTTTTGTTTGGATAAAATCAACAATTGAATTTTACATATTAATTCTGTCCTTAATAACTACATTTATAATTTTCTCACATCTGGATATTCTTGTCAAACGTCTCTAAAAGTCCATCTCTATTGTCATTAATTTTATTTCTGTCATTAATTTTGTGTTTACTGGCAGTCCAAACTTCTGAACTGTAAGTCATGATACTTCTAACAATGGTTTTAAATATTTTGGTTTTACTTTCTGCTGGAATTTTCGTATCCCACAGGATTCCAGTTATTGTGTATATAGCCATCTTTCCCTAATTAATTCTAGATTGTATTTCTTTGTCTTGCTTCCCACTGGCCATGATTTTCATCACTAAATACTTGTAATGTTTTCACCCCTTAAAAATAATACAAAATTCTCTTTTAAACCAAATAGAATTGATAAACATTATGTATTATTTTTAAAACGTTATAATCCATTGATTTTATTTTTTTGTATTACCCAAGAGCCAAATAATGTAAGTGAAAAAAATGATAAGATAGATATTGCATACAGGCAGTGAATTTTTGAACAATGCATTAAAATGATAATGGCTTGAATCTATGGGGGATGCCATAGAAAAATCTTCAGACCAGTATGTTGTAATGGAGAATGGATCAGATCTAATCAAGAAATAGACTCCATTCTAAAACAGGGAGATATTGTCCAAAGTCCAGAAAAATCTGCTGGATAGGGCATGTAGAAAGAATGGACAACCAAAGACTCTCCTCAAAAGGATAATTACAGGGCATATAGATGGACGCAGAAGATGAGCCAGGCCAAGAAAATGATGGCAAAATGACATGGAAGAAGACCTGACTACTAGGATGGGTGTCGGCACGTGGAAGACCAAGGCACATGATCGGACTATCTGGAGGTAGATCGTTAGGGAGGCTAAGGTCCATCCTGGACTGTAGTGCCTGTATGTATGTATGTATGTATGGTGGAAGACCAAGGCACATGATCGGACTATGTGGAGGTAGATCATGAGGGAGGCCAAGGTCCATCCTGGATTGTAGTGCCTGTATGAATATATGTACCCGTATGTATGTATGGTGGAAGACCAAGGCACATGATCGGACTATCTGGAGGTAGATCATTAGGGAGGCCAAGGTCCATCCTGGACTGTAGTGCCTGTATGAATGTATGTACCGGTATGTATGTATGGTGGAAGACCAAGACACATGATCGGACTATCTGGAGGTAGATCATTAGGGAGGCTAAGGTCCATCCTGGACTGTAGTGGTGGGTATATACTCTATCTACTTGATAATAATCTACTTGATAACTATACTGTTACATTTTTAATTTTTTCTTATTTTTAGAATCAATCAGTAAACATCAAGAGGACCAACACAAACAAAGTATTTCATAGGACTCTGAGAACAGTTATTCGGTCGCAACAACGTTTGGGTTGTAGTGTGAAAGTTCTTAACAAAAATATTAAAAACATAAGAAAAACAATCCTTGACTTGCAAAAGACACATTTACAAAAGGGTATACAAAGAAGGAGGGTTATTAAGAAGCATAAGGTTGACCATAGTCCTAGAAAGCAAGAAAAATCAGTTATGTTTTTGGGTGTCTTGAAGGTCAGAAAACCTAAGGGTGTGAAACAAAAGTACCATATTCTAGAGAAAAGGTAACATTTTTACTTCAGTGCAATTTATAACACTTAGAAAATACACTGTAACATAATTTCTTCTTATATGTAAGGACTTGCTCAAAAGTAAGAAAGCGTACACTAGTTACAGTTAATAGACTAATTGTTCAAAGTTTTGTTAAATTCTTGCATCTTCTCCATAATGTGCTCATGTATTAATAATTCAAACACTTTTTGCTACAGTCTATTTCTTGATATATATAATATATTTAAAATCTATATTTACTTTACCTCAAGATATTATTTTCCCCTTATTTGGAACATGTTTCGGGATCCTTAGTGTTCCCATCATCAGCCTTTCTAATTTTGAATCTTGTGGAGTACCTGTGTGCTGGTTGGCTGTTGTTGTGGCTTCCCATTGGTTTTTGGTTACAAAAGAAACTAATACCTGAACAAATACAAATCAATACAAAACATGATAAAATTTTCAAAGCACTCAACATCGAAAATACACAAAATACTAATGTATACACCACAATCACACACAATAATGACAATTTAAAAAACCAAAAACCAATGGGAAGCCATAACAACAGCCAACCAGCACACAGGTACTCCACAAGATTCAAAATTAGAAAGGCTGATGATGGGAACACTAAGGATCCCGAAACATGTTCCAAACAAGGGAAAAACAGCATCTTGAGTTAAAGTAAATATAAATTTTAAATGTATTAATAACATATGTAATTCACTACGTGCGACCACAGAACACTAATTTTTAGAGATCATCCAACATTTTTATAAATTTGCCATCTAAAATTATATTCTGTAGGTAGAAATACGGCATTATTACATAAAATTACATTTTTCCTGCGACTTTACATCCAACTAATGGAATTAAACCCAATAAATTTGAACTCATTGGAGTTTGAACTTACTTATAACACAGTATTAGTAGATTGCATCCTAATATATTTGGTGTTTATGGTCTGTGCACATACCTGTGCATGTGCACACACACACACCACCATCATTATCATCACCATCATCAACAGCAGCACCGGAAGATAAAACAGTTGTGCTTACTTAAAAGTTTTGCTACAAATGGGAGACAATTAGCAATCGATAGAATTAAAAAAAAAGATAGCCCTTAAAAAACAAACAGTTACAAATAGACAAAATTTGTCAAAAAATAAGAATATTGACACTGAGTTAAAGAAAGATTTATGATAGTAGCAGTAGTAGAAAACAGATGTGACAAGAACTAGCTGGACTAAAACACAAAGAAAAATATAGGGAAGTGGAAGTAAAAATAAATTCTTAAAAGAAATAGAATAAAGGAAAATGAAGTTTATAAAACACTAAATATCACTAATGTTTGACAACTCGGAACATTAAGTTTTTTATAAGTAAAATCGTAAAGATTTACCTTACAGCCTAAACCGGCTTTCACCTTTAGAAGGCTTCATCAGAGGCTGCCGTAGGTAGCGCTGTCCGTCTTGTTGTTGGCGACGGGATAGTTTTCCAAAAGATCGATGCTGTGTGTGTGTGGTGAACGCCAACAACAAGACGGACAGCGCTACCTACGGCAGCCTCTGATGAAGCCTTCCAAAGGTGAAAGCCGGTTTAGGCTGTAAGGTAAATCTTTACGATTTTACTTATAAAAAACTTAGTGTTCCGAGTCGTCAAACATTAGTGATATTTAGTTAAGTAACGGACATGTCATGGACAACGAAATCCAAGAATTTATAAAACACATCACAAGATGTAATGACTTTATATCATAAACATTCTGAAGACAAGATCATAAGAAATAAAGAAATTGAAAGTCCTACAAAAAACATATTTGGAGGGCAAGAAAAGAATGGAAGTAGAGTTCCTCCAAACAAAAGGACTGGAAGAAGTAGAATTTTGTGGTATCATAACCTTCAATAACAACATTATCATCATACGGCTACTGCTAAGCAAATACCTTCCCACCATTTCTCTTCTAAGAATTCTTAACCACTACTTGTTCAAGCTGTTTTTGGCCATGCTATCATCAAAGAGACTTTACTGAATATGCTAAGTAGCAGGCCCGGCTCCAGGCAGGGGGTAACCGTGCCACCACCCAGGGCGTCAAATTTTAAAGGGCGGCAGATTCCGGGATGTTAAGTTTTAAAATTGAGGGAAAAAATAAAATAATTCACTTAATTTCACCACAATATGTAAGATCAGTAAGAATTACGTAACAGTGGCAAGCAGAGAAAGGATTTTTCGAAGCTCAAACTTATTAAAACTTATCTCAGATGGAGTATGTCCGAGACTCACCTGAGTGGTCTGGCGACTATATCTATAGAACATCAGTTAGCAGAATCATTTGATTAGAATGAAGTCATAAAGAAGTTTCCAGTGCAAAAGCTGGACGAGTATTTTTTAACTAAGGTATATTATACATTACTTTTGTTATATTTCAATCATAATGAATTTTAGTTAGTATTTTAATTTTAAGTCATCACATAGGCATACATTTTTATTGTCTCATGATTCCTTGTATTGTCTCTACAATTTTTATTGTAGCCGTTCGCTGCATCATAAACACGAAAAAGTTCTAGTTATTTGATAAACACAATCAAACATTCCTAGTCTCCATTTGAAGGCAATCATCGTGTCTTTAGATTAGGTCTAGTGTGCGTGAATGTGTTCAGAGTTAAAATAGGCAGGGGGCGGCATTCATAAATACTGCACAGGGCGGCAGAAGCACTGGGGCCGACCCTGCTAAGTAGAAAGAGATTTCACTTATTGCAGTCCATACTACAGGGGAAAGTACTTGGAAAGAGAGTTGGGTGACCGAGAATCTCATAGCTGAGAAATTTAAGGACCTGGTTTGGCATGAATACAACTAACTTATTCCGTGCAGCAGTACAGAAAGTTAAAATAGTCTGTATGATATCCAACATCCAAAATGGATAGGAACTATCAGAAGATCATCGAAAAGAATGCAGAACCATAAGGTGTGTAAGTGGCTAATTGCAGGAACTATTTACTTGGGTATGGTACCCCATCAGTCCAATCAAAGCAAATCCAAAGCATGGACGGCAACTACACCTATTGTCACTTTGAGGTTTTGAATCTCTGATGTACGATGGAAAATTGTACATTCTTCTAAATGGGTCACCAAAACAGAATCATACTGACTTAATGAAGTTTTATATAATCCCCTTTGTTAACAGAAGTTCAAGACTCGCAGTATCCTAAAAATAGTATCTGTCGCTTAGATAAATAGCACAACATCTGCAAGACATTTAAGAATTTCATGATTTTTTTTATATTTTCACCTTTTCATTGTGCATTGAATCACGGTTCCATTCTACTCATCTAGTTGGTGGTTAACATGTGTTGTTCCGAATGTATTCAGTTGAAGAAAATATCTTACATGGTTTATAGTTTTTTCATGTCTCATAATAGTTAACGATAGTTAAGCATTAAATTATTAAAACCATTCTTAGACCAAATACTGTTGTTGTTAGAAAATAACAAACATGGCCACAAAATTAGCTCGTTCGGTACTTTTTACTTGCCGTCAGTGACCATTATTGTATTGAGAAACATTAAACCTATGCACATAGGTTTTCTCATAATTTTGACTTCTTAAATGTGGCAGTCAGTACATGGCCTACTGTGTTTAACAATATTTATCTTCTCTTGAATACTCATTTGGCAAAAAGGATTTGTTAAAAGGAACTGAATAATACACGAGCCCACTGATACGTCACTACAGTGGCGGCCTGTGTTTAGGTTGCACAGTTGCACAACCCCCATTAAATCCTGAATTGTATTTTTAGTTATAAAATAATGAATAAAACAATAACTAATAATAGTGTTTTCAAAGTAAATCATTGTAATTAATCATTTGCTGATTGACAAGCGCAGAGGAATACTAAAAACTGTACACGCTCTTGCTGCGGTGTATGCACCAACTGTGATGTGCTTTGTATATGGAGAAATACAATGGAGTAGTGCTCTGGCTGGCTAGGCTCGGGTGTTCCTATTGCAACGATATAGGCTCATTTGGTGTGATTAGGGACTGCAAACCCCACTTGGATGTCACGGCGCCACCAGTCTGTTTCTTGGTAAATAACACGTGGTGCGTCAGGTTTGAATTTGTAATGCACTAGACCTTTCAAATTTTAATCAAAGTGTAAAATCAGATAACAGAATATTTAATCGTAAATTTAAAAAAGATTTATACAATAAATATTTGGGGTTATGTGGGTGTGCCACTAAAATTGCATTATTTTTCTTTCCTTGTGTAGCCTACTGCTTGGAGGGGAGGAGACTAGGATATTTTCTATTCACAGAATAAAACAATTTAATACCATCCAACCCAACTGTAACCCCCAAATTTTTCAACCACCAGCCGCCACTGCGTCACTATACATCATGATAACAGCACAACACTTAACAACAATTAAACTTGAGTGAGCCCTGTTCAGAGCTTCACACCTGGCAAATATTCAGTGTTAAAAGCATTAGTAGTACTGAGAAGGAGGGATATGTGTGCGCATTACTCGCGAGAAATGAAACCACTCAGCTACCTTTGTTAGAACAGCAAGCTTTGGCTGGCTTGTATGGCGAGTGGTGCAGGTGAATATTTTTTTTGTCACAACACCAGCCTACACAAGATAAGTATTCACATAATCAGTTTTAAAATAAGGATTCATGGCCAGGTACAAATCGAGATTATTTATTTTATAAAACTATTAGGCATGCCTAGCATGCCTTGAGAATTCACCATTGCTTTTTCCCCAGCTATCAGATGCTTATCATCAGCATTCACCTCCTCAGCTCAGACATACATGAACTGAGCCAAGTCTAGAAACGTAGGCACAAAGAGGGAAACCCAATAATAAACCTATTTTTAAATACCTGAAAAATAACAGCTAACTAGGAGGGGCAATAAAAATAAATTATAAGAATGTACCAGTGGAGAATACATGGAAAGTTAGAAATATAAAAGAAAAAAAAAACAGAAAAATCTTGGTTAGAGGCAGTCACAATAAGACTGTAGGCATGTATTTTGGCCAAGAACAAAAAATTATCAAAGTCCATGCATACATAGACAGTAAGGTTTCTGGATTGTAATCATAATAGTGGTGGAAATAATAATAATAATAATAATAAATATAATTATTTCACTATGACTCGGAACACAAAACTTTTTTTGGGTAAAAACGTAAAAGCTTTATCTTACAACCTGAACCGGTTTTCACTTTTAAAAAGCTTCTTCAGAGGTGGCCGATGGTAGCGCTGTTCGTCTTGTTGTTGGCGATGAAATCGATTTTCAAAAGATCGATGTTGTGTGTGTGAGATGTGATATGTTCGAATAATGCGTGTGATTTGAATTGCATCTGTTCGATTAGGGTATTGTTTTTATTTGTTTTCGTGTGTTTGTATATTTCCAATTGTTCTAGAGTGTCTAGTTTTCGGCCTTTTGTGTGTACATGTAGAATGTTCATGTTATTGTCGATGTTTTGTATGTGTGCTTTGCTTCAATGAGGTGGTTTGCAAAGGTGGGTAGATGAGGTGAGTTTCTGTATTTGAGTAGAGTGCCTTTGTGTGTTCAATGTATCTTTGTTTGAAGCTACGTCCTGTCTGGCCTATGTAGAAATAATTATATTTAGTTAAGAAACGGACACATCATGGACAACAAAATCTAATAATAATAATAACAAAACAACACTGTAGTAAATCACCAATTACCTCGACTAGTTAGATACTCTTTAGCAAAAAACCACTACTAGTATTTTAAGACAAGAAGTTACATGTTGATAAGAATGTAATCAGCAAATGAATAAACATTAATTTTAAATTATCACAAATTAACATAAAACTTCCCATTATTACATAACTAATCAATATTACTAAGTCATATTATATACATTTTTGTTCTTTTAATTGTTCCTCGCATATAGTATAATAACTTTTCTCATTATTTTGTCTATGGCTTACACGGTCAGAGTCAATGTTAACAGTCAGAGTTAAAATCGTTATTTTCCAGACTGTAAGGCCATGGTTGAAAGCTGTTGACTGCAGCAGATGTTTCAGCCGTGCCTTCGATCTTCAGCACTAATTTCGGCTAAAAATTGACACAGATGTCATGGTCATTACCCTACCACAGTACTGTGATCACTGACTGTGACACCTGCGTCAGTTTTTAGCCAAAATTAGCACTGAAGATGGCCATCGAAGGCACAACTGGAAGGTATGCTGCAATCAACAGCTTTGGATCATGGCCTTACAGCCTGGAAAACAACAATTTTAACAACACTTTCTCATTATTCATTGGAACTAAACTGCAACCTGTTAAATTTTTTTGTTCTTAAAAATAAATGAAATAAAGTATGTTTGTTATAATAATATATACTCATATAAAATGTGAGACTGAAATCTGAGACTAGACATTTAGAAAGCTGTACTTTATGGGAATATGACCATAGAATTGTTAGGCGGTACAAGAAGCTGTACAGAAATTTAACCACGTAAATCAGATATACAAATGCCACATCCGATTATTTTAACACTTGCAAAGAAGTAAGACACTTTAATGTATGGTATTCCTCCAGTTGCCCTCAAAAATTAACCTCTAATTTGCTGACATACCCAAACTGGTTGCCATACCAACATGGTGCATACACAGGAGCAACCTGCTTAGTCTTATACGGTGCGTGTGTTCGTTTTTGCCTGAGCATTACACATGTTTGTAGTAAACATTCGTAAGCTTTTTCATGGAAATAATTAGTAACCTAAAACCAAGGCTTACAGAAAGTAAACATATTCCACTCCTTACACCGTTTGTTTGTTTTGAGAAGGAAAAGAGCTGGAATACTTTTTTATTATTTTTAACTAGTTTTACCCAGTTTTGTAGATTGAGTCAGTTTTCACAGTCTTTCAAACAAATTTTTTGTGAACGCTCGCTCCATCATCCCCCACAGGCTAACAAAAACACTCTGGGATAGCTTATAAAATTTGGGGCTTAATGTGGTTCTATTTGGAATCCTCATGAAAACTCCATAATAGAAATCTCTTTCCATAAGTCTCTATCCTCAAAGCACATCATCATTCCCCTTTTTGAGGACTATATAATTCCGTTGGACTATACCTCCTTTGTGGAGACAGGATCAAGTATAGGAAGACATTCTTCTTTATCACAAACTTCAATGGTAATACTCTATACGATCAAACTGTGTCGAGGAGTCCTAAATGATGGTTCAATAATACAGAGAAAAATGTATCATCGTATGGTACCATACAAAAATGTACCATACAATGTTCAATCTATGGTATTCCTCCAGTTTTCTTCAAAAATTAACCTCCAATTTGCTGACATACCCAAACTGGTTGCCATAGCAACATGGTGCACACACAGGAGCAACCTGATTTACAATTTATTACATATAAATCTGGTGTTCGTTTTATTTACTTTTTTTTAAGTGGTGACCAACTAAACATAGAACCTGTCATTACTTTGCCACACAGCTATAAAGTGTGTGGTGGTATTTGTTGAAATGTATCATTATCAGCCACATACATTAGGGACTGTACAAACTGCTGGACAGTAGTGGATAAGTGGATAATTAGGCTGTCAGTTGATTGAAAAGCAGGATCAAAGCAGTGGCGGCTGGTGAGGCCTGAGGATGGGGAGGCTACGAGGAGCACCTGAGCCATGCTCAGTCATAGCACCCCCCCCCCCACATTTCTTTATTTCACTATTAATTATAGTATAGCTATCTGATTTTTACAGCATACATGTCTTATTGGAAATATACGTGTATCTTAACAAGGTAAACTGAAGATTAATTTACTATTGTTCTAGCAAAGAAGTTAACTTCTGAGTTGAAATATATTTTGTAAGCTGTGATGAAACTTGTAAGCCCCATAATGGATCACTGCTGACCATGCACCAAACAGCTGGTGAGCATGACAGCCAATCACCATCAGCTCAAAGGTAGTGTGGGACGCCCAGTCATCAATGTGACTTTAACAGGCAGATGACCCCATTCACCTCCTTGTTGCTGTTGTTATTAATATTATTTTCTTTACTTTGCAGACAAGGTAGAATGAGTAAACCAAGTGTACAGGAGCCACTCTTAAATAGAGTGAAAAAAGAGTTTCCCAACTTTAAAACTGCAACAGATGTAAAACCTAAAAGCAACGAATTTTGCTATATCAATGCAAGAACATTGCAGAAAAGACAATCTGATATTTCCATAATAACAATACACTCAGACTCATCGGATATAAATAACAACATAGATGATGAATCACTATTATTAGACCTGAATTCTGCAGATCAACGATACTTAGATGAAATACTTAAAATGGTTAATTTTGAGGATATAGAACACTTCAACGAGTATGCAACCAACATAATAGAAAAACATGATACAGCTGTGAATACTCATCCTGATGATGGTACAGCCATACTGACACAGTCCATGAGCTTATAATTCTTTCAGTACAATTCCTCCATCAAACACTGCTTAAAATTAAGTGTATTATGTGTTACAAGTCTATATTTGTGTATAAATCTGTGTATGCTCGATGTTTATATGTTTATTATATTTTTATTATACAATAACTAAATGTTTATTTTTATATAAGTAATAGTAAATGGTTGTTATGCAAATAAAAAAATTCTTAAAAACACTTTCAGTTAAGCTGTACTGTAAATTTATATATTGCAACGTAACAAATAGAATGCATAGTAAATTAGTACAAAATAATATCAGTGTCTTTTATCTGGAGTTAGGTATTTATTTAAAAACAAATTTAATATAGTCTGTGATTTGAACATAAATTATTTATTCTTAAATTTAAATAGTGTCTGTAAAGTGATTTGAATGTTTCTCTTTCTTATAGTCTATTTTACTTGTTCGACGAATTCCATTGATGAACCGTTGAACTGCTCCACTGCTGCACTCGTCGCCTGCGATGACACGCAGAACTCTCATGACTCACACACGCATGCCGTTTATCACCGATATAGTTTATCTCATTTATCTCAGGGCTCAATAATGGGTTTAATTATTATTAATTCAATTTTGGTGTGTTCTACGTAAACCTTCCGGTATTTTGATGTATCCTCGCGTTCACCCAGATGTATTTCGGCAAATACACTGATTCCTATGCAGAAAAATCTTGACTATTGCGAGATAGCACTATCTAATTTATAACTAAATTATTTTGAGTTCTAATACCCAATCGATCTAGCAAACGGGCAACTCGTTGCTAAGACCAAGTACTCTCGTAACCCTTGTGTAGCACGTATACTGATACGACAAACTCACACAGAGACAACATCTGTTAAGGCCAAGCTGTTAGGTAGAACTGACCGAAACTTCTTCCACAAGGGATTAGAAAGATAGACATATGTCCTGCTCAATTTTGCTGAAGACTGCGAAAGCATGTATAGATTTTATCTAAAAGTTTTATGACTTTCAGAAGATAAGGATTCTTTAGAAAAGTGGATTCTGTTAAAAAATACATATTAAAATAATATGTTTTGAGTATTTGACATAGCGCTAATTCAGAAGTATGAGTTGTCCAAGTTTCAACTCAATATGTTAACTTACTCAAGAGTTATTCATGTAAATACGAATAACACGCACACACGCGTACTCACGCACTAAATTCCCACTTGACATGACAGAAAATAAATTTATGGGCATTTTGACATGCAACAGTTAACTACCCATTTCTTATTTCAAAACTTACAGCTAGTTTACAAAATGTTAACAAAATCAATTTTCAACATGTCTATAACGTCATAAATTGTATAAAAGCAGGTAGTCATAGCTACAAAGAACCTTTTCTGCGATGTTCCATTGCAATATGTACAGTATAATATAAATTTAGTTAAAATATGTGAAGTTTCAATATGTATTGATTTTGCAAGAAGTCCAAGTAATTCCAATAATGGTATTTGTAAACCACTTAGGCACAATAAAAAAAAAGTGAAGAAGAAAATTTGCTGCTGCATGAAAAACAATTATTATGAACTATTCAAAAAGCAGCTTTATTTATCATTGTGTTGTCAATAAATGTTTAAGTCTTGACCAAAAAGCATCTGAATGTCATCGTAATATGAAAATATATAACGTCACTATAATACAATTTCCACTTCCTGTACAAATAATAGTTCCATTGGCTAGTGAAAACTTTTAAGTGAATATACAGAAAATAAATTAAAATTAATATTTATTTTACTGAATACCTTGTTGAACTCAATGTATATGATAATGTATCTTGTTGATTAGGGCTTTCCTTAAATTATCATCTTCAACAAGGATTAAACCTAACCTAAAATGATTTGTTCCAATTAACAGGAGACAGATTACAGTCACTCCAGTCCTTCTTCAGATGTTCCACACCTCTCGGTCCTTTTGGATTATAATTCAGTAGTTGTTTGGAGATGTGACAGTCAATCTATTCAGTTAAGTGTTCCAGTCATTTTAGCTGATATTGGGCAATCCTAATTAGTATACTCATAATATTCAGTTCCTGCTCATAAGATAGTCATAATATAATATTTCTTCTGCTATCTTGAAGAGTACGAGGGGGGACCCAAAAGTAACGAGAATTTTTCTCTGGCAGTTGGTAGAACGCTAGTTCCGACTTCTCCCGCTAGGTGCCTTCACTAGACACCATTTTGTATCAGTCTCCCATTTGTGTATGACATTGTTGTGGTCAGTGTGACCATTTTTGTAAGCAGTTTCACGTTTTCGGCGATTTGTCAATGGCAGACATTAAATACCATCATGCTAACATCAGGTTCTGTTTCCTGTTAGGGAAATCAACAGCAGAAACTGTCGCAATGCTTCGGACGGTTTATGGGGAGGAAGCTTTGAGCCAGGCAAGGATTTACGAGTGGTTTTCTCATTTTAAAAGTGGTCAAATGTCAATTGAAGACGAACCACGACCGAGACGTCCCTCGACTTCCAAAATGGACGAAAACATTGAAAAAATCCATGTTGCAATCATGTTTGATCGTCGTAGAACAATCGATGAATTGGAGGAAATGACTGGAATATCCTGGAGTTCATGCCAACGAATTTTGACTGAAGATCTGAAGATGAAATGTGTTGCAGCAAAATTCGTTCCGCGTGTGCTTTCTTGTTGGCTCAAAATCCTTGCCTGGCTCAAAGCTTCCTCCCCATAAGCCGTCCGAAGCATTGCGACAGTTTCTGCTGCTGATTTCCCTAACAGGAAACAGAACCTGATGTTAGCACGTTGGTATTTAATGTCTGCCATTGACAAATTGCCGAAAACATGAAACAGCGCTTACAAAAATAGTCACACTGACCGCGCTAATGTTTCCACAACAATGCCGCTAGGGCAACTGATACAAAATGGTGTCTAGTGAAGGCACCTAGCGGGAGAAGTCGGAACTAGCGTTCTACCAACTGCCAGAAAAAATGCTTGTTACTTTTGGGTCCCCCTACGTATATCCTGCTACATACCAGAGAAACCTCATTTCAGCTACTTTAACATGGGTAGCCTGTGATTTCATTAAAGTCCAATTCTCAGTCCCATAGAGAAGTGTGTAGAGACCAACACCTTGTGGAATTTCAGGCGTGTTTCTGTACTCGTTGATTTTAGAGTTCTCCTGATGGTCCCACACATATGATTGAACTTAAGTAGCTTCTTCACCATGTCATTGTTTGTAATGTAAGACACATTATAGCCAGATATTCTTGAGTTATATTAAGACTCTATTAAAGTGTTTAGATTCAAGTGCATTGTAACATTAACCAGTAATTTATAGCAACTCCTTCTTGTTTTATGGTTACATCCCAACAAGAAATGGGTACAGAAAAATTGAAAGTTCTCATTAAATTTACGCCAACTACAACTTGATTTTCAAAAAGTTAATTGTTGATAAATGAATTGGTGACCAAAATCTAGAAAGGTTATATAAGTTAGTTGTGGCTATGTATTGAGGTTTTTGGATAAACTTACAGAAAAGGAATAAAAGGCAAACACATTCTAAAAGTTATCTGTACTAACCTTACCTAACTTTTGTTATAAGTAAAGAAACTATTACTGGTACTGTGAAGGTAATCTTATCCAATAAAAATATCCAAGAACTCTAGAGTTGGCACTACTTTTCACTAGCCCTGTTATTAAAATAAATAACAGTTTCAACAATAATAAAACAGGCAGGAAAATAGTTTGGTAGTCAGAAACTTCATTTGACACGAATTTTAGCAGTAAGTTCTTAATGCTTTCTGTTACTATATTATCCTTCAGAGTTCCAACTAAAGAGTTCATAAAGCCTAAAATCATAGCTATAGTACAAGTGAAGTTCATTAAGGCAACACAACATTTTCATTATGTTATGAAGCATAATATATTTTTTCTGATCTGATAATTTGAAAGATACAAAATGCAAAGTAAAGTCTGAGAATAAAGTTCACAGAGTTACTCCAGCGCATCTATTGTAGTAACATTAAATAATATACATACTTCATGGAAATGTTGAAATGAAAATTTATAATAAAGATAATTTTGTTGTATTTGCCAACAATATGGGTCTTACAGCATATCAGAGCACCTGGCTTTATCTATGAACAAATTTTAAATTCTTAGATTTCGTTGTCCATGAATTGAGTTAATGAAAAATACACCAAAAATTAAAAAAAGGTTGATAGTAACAAATACATAACAAAATTGTATAGTGGTATGAAGAGCAAACCTAAAATTTTCATTTTACTGTTTTACTTAATAAATGCAAAAATTTTAACTAGCATTTAATAATTAAAATTTTTTAACAAATGTAACTAATAAGCATTTAATAAATGCAACTAGACGATGTTCTGCCTAGAAATATGATTACATTTCTCATTCACAATCAGAAAAGTATTATCCATTATATAATAGAAACAGTTTAAATGCACAAAAAAAATATACAATGTTTACTACGTAGCATCGTGCTTTATACCTATGCGTTATGGAAGTAAGTTATCTATTGACTTAATTTTTATATTCACACTGCTTTACATTTACAATTTGACTGTCATGTGCAACACATAAATTAAATATATTATACATAAGTTAAGAATGTATTTATATAAGAACTAATAATACATATATTAAACAAACAGCATACATTCTACAAACTGATCTGCAGTTGACCATAGGAGGCTCCATGGGATTAATTTTGTGTATCTAAGACATACAGAATGATACACGTCTGCATGGCCACATCAAACAATAGCTTGTGAGGCACTGAGATATAAACTTTGAGGTTAGGATACAATGTGCATGGAACTGTTATAACTGTTATGTGCATGGTAATAGTTATTATTTAATGGTACTTTCACTTGTGAAACTTACTTGTTGATATTCCCTCAAACGCCGTTTCAGAGTTGTATTCTCCTTCTTCAGTGAGGTTTGAATATGGAATGTGTCAAGTAGTCGGTAATTTGTAACGATTTTTTTAGGTGACTGGTTGTGTGTGGGTGTGTGGAGATGGAAGGGGGTTGGCGCGGGATTCTGAATTGTTGTATGCGTTGTGTATTATTGCGTTATGTTTGTAATAGTGTGATAAACATAAAAATGGTCCAAAGAGGTGTGGAACATCAAAAGAAGCACTGGAGTGACTAGCTATAGTCTATCTGCAAGGGACTGAAACAAACAATTTTTGGTTTGTTTCAAGATGATGATGATGATTCTTTTTAATTTATTTATATTAAGCTTCATTTTTTTAATGTGTATAATGTGGTCATAACCACAAGGAGATTTTACAGGTTGAAACCCTTGCTCAAATATCCTTCTCTATTAAAAACTGTAATATTGTATCCTTTTAAGGTAGCTCAAAACTTTGTAACAAACAACAATAATCAATTGCACACACAAAATATTAAGATATGGGTCACCATAATATATTTCCCCTCCACTTTTTGTTGTACCTTCCCAGAATTGAAAGTTAGCATACAATAATACTGTGATAAAGTCTACAATCTGGCTTTGATATTTATAAGAAAGAAACATTAAATACATTGTTTTCTCACTAGTTTGAACTTTGTTTGAAGCACAAAGTAAGCTTTATTTTGTTTTTGTGTTGTTTTTTTATTATTTTAATGTAAACGGTTTTAGAAACAGTCAGAAACTTTATTTGACACGAATTTTAGCAGCAAGTTCTTAATGCTTTCTGTTACTATATTATCCTTCAGAGTTCCAACTAAAGAGTTCATAAAGCCTAAAATCATAGCTATAGTACAAGTGAAGTTCATTAAGAAGCTACGGTAACACAACATTTTCATTATGTTATGAACCATAATATATTTTTTCTGATCTGATAATTTGAAAGATACAAAATGCAAAGTAAAGTCTGAGAATAAAGTTCACAGAGTTACTCCAGCGCATCTGTTGTAGTAACATTATGTAATACATACTTAATAGAAATGTTTAAATGAAAATTTATAATAAAGATAATTTTGTTGTATTTGCCAACAATATGGGTCTTACAGCATATCAGAGCACCTGGCTTTATCTATGAACAAATTTTAAATTCTTAGATTTTGTTGTCCATGACGTGTCCGTTACTTGACTAAATATAATTATTTCACTACCGACTCGGAACACAAAACTTTTTATGGGTAAAAACGTAGAAGTTTTACCTTACAACCTGAACCGGTTTTCGCTTTTAAAAAGCTTCTTCAGAGGTTGCCACTGGTAGCACTGCCCGTCTTGTTGTTGGTGACGGAATCGATTTTCAAAAGATCGATGTTGTGTTTGTGGGGTGTGATACGTTCGAATAATGTGTGTGATTTGAATTGTGTCTGATCGTTTAGGATGTCGTTTTTATTTGTTCTCGTGTGTTTGTATATTTCCAATTGTTCTAGAGTGTCTAGTTTTTGGCCTTTTGTGTGTATACATGTAGAATGTTCATGTTATTGTCGATGTTTTTGCATGTGTTGTTTGCTTCAATGAGGTGGTTTGCAAAGGTGGATTCTGTAGTGGAGTGGAGTGCCTTTGTGTGTTCAATGTATCTTTGTTCGAAGCTACGTCCTGTCCAGTGGCAAAGCTAGTAGTTAATGAATGGGTAGGCAAAAATTATTTTTAAGGAATCTAAAAGCACGGTGGTTCAAATCGGACGCTGAGGTAGCGTTTGCTGTAAGCGAATGGTTCCACAAACAGCCGTAAGAATTTTACTAGCAGGGAATCTACAGGTTAGTGCAACAGTGGAACTCATGTCTTAATGTTAATGGAGACTTCTTTTAAAATCGTTGAATAAAAAATGCTTTTCAGCTCTATACGTCTTTCTGTTGAACATTCCTTGTATTAGTCATACACAATAATACAACTAATTGAACTTCAAAATTTTAAACTTGATTAGTTTCTATATGTGTTTAATGTTACAAATAATTCAAATAACAATCTTGATCATCTGTTAGTTCAGCATAATAATAATAGGGACACTTTTAATAACTGCATAAAATAAACACACTTATAAACAACACAGGCCCTTTAACTTAACTGTTTGGACCACAGAAGTGAGGCATGCCTCAACGCTCCATGTACAGCGCGGGACAATCCCCCCTCCCTTCACTTCCCTGTCTCATCACTACATTGCTTACATACGATGTATACAAAAAATGCTGAGGCAAGTTCAGGTTGCCTCATTCGCTTTAAACGAGCTATGCCGAATCTCACCTGTCACCATCTAGTGGTCGCTCAGTAAAGCACGTTTCGGCTTAATAAATTCGACAGTTGCGGTAACAATGTATAATCTTTACGTTATGTAGTTCATATGTATTTATAATTTTTATTCTAGAGAATTTTTTAGGGTAGGCATTGCCTCCATATAACTTCACCACTGGTCCTGTCTGGCCTATGTAGAATTTGTTGCAATCTGAGCAATTTAGTTTGTAAACACCAGGTAGATCGAATTTGTTTTGTGCTTTGTGTGTGTGTTTTGATAGTGTGTGTTCTGTTTTGTTAGTAGTTTTGTAATCGATTCTGTATCCTGCTTTTTTGAATTTGTGGGCTATTTTTTCAGTTTGTTTGTTGATGTATGTTAGTGATATGAATTTGTTGTTTTCTGTCTTTGTCTGTTGTTTGTTTTGTGTTTTGTGTAGGAGTTTATTGACTATTGTTCTGTCGTATCCGTTGGATTCTGCTAGATATTTTATCGTGTTTAGTTCATCTTTGTAGTCTTTTTTATCTTGGGGGATGTTGTTACTCTATGTTCCACGGTTCTGAAGGCAGCTAGTTTGTGTTGTATCAGGTAATTGGAGGAGTTGTGTATTAGTGTGTCAGGCGCCGTCCATATATTACGTCACCACAAAATTCGGCATTTTGGACCCCCCCCCCCATTGTCACACTCGGAGAATCCCCCTCCCCATAATATTACGTCACCACAGTGGGTCAGACCCCCCCCTTATTTTCCCTTCTTTGTTGGAAGTCGGCGATCTTCAATGAAAAATTACGTACCAGCAATTATAAGTTATTTCTTTATTACAACTACTTTAAACACATTAAATTAAATTAAGTACTGTGTTTAATTTAATTAAAACTATTAAACAAATTAAATAGTTATTAAATTTAAATATTAAAAATTAAAACACTTTTAAACAAATTACAAACAAATTAAATACAACAAAATCCGCATAGGCGGATTAGACTATAAGTCGTACGTTTTTACTTTTTTACTCGGTGTCGTCTTGCCACGGTTGCTTGCACCATTCCTCTAGTGACGGGATGATGCTAACGCTGTCATTTTCTCCATCACTGGCTCCTTCATCAAGCAGAGGCGGAAGTGGGACCGATGAAAAGTCCACGTCGTCTTCATCCAGCCAGTTCTGGTGCTCTACACCTGTTGTTTTGTCGTAGAACGACGCGAGTAGCTCTTTTGCTCGTCGCGCTACTACTCGCGTTGGTCTCACCTAGTTACATTGAGAGATAAAAATGAAAAGTCATTAGAATATAACATTATAGAATATTACGAACATTTTTACAGGTTTTTATGGACTGTTACGACATACCTTTTCAACAGATGGTGGCATCTTTATGCACTTTCGAGAGGTGTAGTTTTGCGGCTTTTTGAGACGCGTGATACAGGCCGCATACTCGACAGGTCCTCGAAGACAAGTGAGGTTTGACTGAAGGGCAATTAAGATCATAGGGTATGTGCTTAAATTGCCTTGATGATGGCTTGAGGGTTGCAGTACGCCGGAGCAACAGCGGTGCGAATTTGTCACCCTCTGCATGCACAAAAAAAGAGGAAACAAAAACATTAAAAATTGAAAAAGTTGTACACAAAGATTTTTTTAAATTTTCTTCTTATGCAAAATATTTGAGTTCAGAGGAATTTTCAATAGTAATTACCTTTGCCTGTTGCTGCATCGGTGACCTGCAATCCGTCTGCTGTCTGGATTAACCCGTATGGTGGTGGTAGAAATCCGTCTGGCAGAATACACCGAAGGCTGCTCCTTGACTTTCCGCAGCATTCTTCGGAAGTACATTTCACAATCTGCAGAAAATATTGGGCCTTCCGGACGTGGTTGCTGTACCATATAGGATCTACGTCGTCCAACGTTGCTGTTGGTAGCTCTGCAGGCGCAACGTACTTCGCTGAAACCTCGTAGCCGTCCAAGACTAAACTTGACCAAACTTTTGCCAGTACTTTTCCGGCGTATTCAAAATTTTGCCGCTCCCTCTCCTTATCGACCGTTCTTCCCCGATCGTCCAAGTGTGACACAAAGTAATCGTGAGGCAGAACGACACCTGAGAAAAAGACAAACTATTAAATTAAGCAAACAAAAATGAAAACTAGCATTTTGAAATTTTCAGAAATACGGACAGTATAATTTTGTGAACTGTACCTGATAGAGTTTGGCTCAACGGCGACATGCGGCGCTCAACCCGGTTATAAGCACTCCGGCCCGGTGCATTTGTAGCTATGAAGATTGCATCGAGGTCCATGTCTTTAAAATGTTTGACAGCACAGGCAATAACCCGTTGATACCTTGGGTTCTCATCAGGCCCGCCATCCACAGTAACTATCATAACCGGCTTTGTAGAACCATCTGGTGTTGTCATCAATGGCTTGAAGTTATCTAAAGTCAATAGTTCCTTTAAATCTTCCGCATGCGTTTCCGCACTAGAACTACAATGTTTTCCACTCCTACTCGAGATATGGGTGGGGCCAGAGTAGGTAGCGCATCGTGGATCTCCCTCACCATTGGCGGTAATGTTGATTCCGGCATATACTGAAGGTATTAGTTTATGCCGCTCCGCGACGATCCAATCGTGGTCTGGCAGCGTCACTCTGTATTCTAAATGCATGAGCATCGGGCTCTGGGCGTTTGCAGCCGTGGTGCCGAGAGGAACTCTGCTCTTGTCGTCTTGAGACAAGAAAAAAACCTCCTGAGGTCCCAAAACCGACGCTAAAGTTCCCAGATCACGAATAGTGGAAGTGCAGAATGCTGTATCGGCGTGCTTTTTGTGCTCATCTGCCCTTACCTTGCACAGCTTTACCGGCATGGTAATAACATGCCGTTTGCCTGCGACAAAGCAAAGAAAAGTCAATCAACTCCACCGTCTATTTCTTTTATTTACTAAAAAATATTTCTTAAAGTTTAATTAGGTTAAAAAATTGAGTATAAAATTTCGATGGGTGTACCTATGTAGTTTAATGCTTTAAATTTTCTAATTTAACAGTACAGAAGTTTGAGGACTTACCTTCCAATGTGTCAGAACGACGGGGATGCAGTCGCAAATATAGCCCACTCCGACTTAAATGAAATCCGGCTTTCTCCAAAGCATCTTTTAAATCGTCGAGCATCTTGCAGCTTCGCACCTGTTCAGATTGTCGTCTTGCCTGGGCTCCCCCGCCGAACAACGCGAGATCACAGATTGCCTTTAGAAGGCCCCGTTGTTCCTCTTCGGTACGTGGTCTACCTGAAGCGTCTCTAGATTTTAGCTGTTTTGAAATGTCAGGATGCTCGCGGCAAATTTCGTCCAATTTCTGTTTTTTTTTTTTCTTCTTACGACACGTTTTTTGACGCGCTGCGTTCGACTGCTTCCTTTTTAAAGCATTTTTTTCGCTGTTCAGTTCCTTCTTGAGAGATTTCAACTCTTTAGAAGAGTCGTCGCATGCAAGACCACTATCAATTTCATTACGTAAAGTACAAATTTTGGCTTGCAAATTCGCAATCATCGTCTGAGATACATCCTGTGAAGGTGTACGCCTTTTTTCATTTTCAGAGTCTCCGATCTCACATTTTTTACGTGTTCACTAACTGTGAGCTGACTGGTCGACGCAGCCGGAGTCGCGATTGTTGCAGGTGCATGTGTTGCGGTTTTCACATTCGTGGAATGTATAGTAAAATACGAAAACAAACCCTTGACTTTCTTATTAGTCCCTCTCACCAAAAGCTCTTTCACTTTCGCACTAATCTTAGCATCAAAAGACGAATCATCCTTCCCGCACTCCTTTTTTGCTTCCGCCCAGAAGGTATTGCAGTCATTTTGGAGATTCACTTTCGGCCTGTCGGGGTAGGCCTTCTTATACGCGTCGAAAAGAGACTCGTAAAGCTTGCCGCGATTCATGTTACGAACGACCACAATGATTGTATGTATGAGGGGAGTGAAGGCGTAGCAAAACGCGCGATAGGAGGACTCGAGACACGAAATCAAGAGAAGACTAAACAGACACGCTCGAAATTAAGAGACGACTAAACAAAGAGCGTGCTCACAGCGAAGAACGTGTGATGTGAGTAAACACGTGGTGGCCGAATTCGGGGAAATCGAGACACCGACAACACAGTGCTAGCAGGGAAGAATGTATGATGTGAGTAAACACGCGGTAGCCGAGTTCGGGGAAATCAAACTTTGTGTGCGTGTGTTCTACGCCCCAGTACAAATTAGCGAAGAAAATGTAAATATTTAAACGCCTGTCTGCATAAAAAAGCGTTTTCTTTACAAAACTCATCCTTAGAAAACGAAGAATAAAAAAGTGGTTACGTCACAACTGCTGAAACCCCCTCCCTCCCCCTTGTCTCAATTTTACACACTTAGCCGAACCCCCCCCCCCAAAGTGGTGACGTAATATATGGACGTAGGGTTGCCAACTTTTTTTAGATGAAATAGAGTATATCTGATTTTAAAGGAGGTAAATAAAGAGTACGGACTTACATAAAAGAGTATCATTTATTTTGTACTTTTAAAAAGGTATTTTTTTATACTTTTTGCAGCACATAACAATTTTTCATTGTTTTTAAAGGAATTGTATGAGTCCAAACATTCCAACTCTAAATTTATATATATCAAGAGCTCATTTTTGATCAATTTCAATGAAGCTCTGTTTCTCTCTTCTCGCCACTTCACATTCATGACCGAAAAGACTCTTTCAGTAAATGCTGAAGTGGCGGGAACAGAGAGTATATAGCTAATCATTTTTTTTAAACAATCAAATTCTTCAGGACATTTTTTAAAAATAAATTGCCATTTTTCTGCAGTGGATTTTTGCATAAAATCTGTGTTATTAAACAATTCGGCTTGGAGTTCTTTTAAAATTATTACTTCTGAATATAAACTGTCCATGTGTATGTTTAGTCTTTGTAAATTAAGTTTTCCTTCTATAATTTGTTCTAAATGATTAAATTCAACATTAGTTTTTAAAGATATTGTATTTAGTGAATACAGCCAGTTATCACTACTAAAATCAAACCATTTTTGTAAATAAGTTAAACATTTGTCTATAATGAAAAATTAGTGTTAATTTGATAAAACAAGTCAGGTGATGATTGTTCAAGAGGTTTTAATTTCTGTTTTGTTGTATAGCCAAAATAGTTGTCTTTCTGTCTTTGCAGTAATTCTGATTTTAAATTTTCCATTAAACCAAAAACATCTACAATTGTGACAGAGTTACCTTCCAGAGATTTAATAGTTTTGTGAAATATGTTTAAAATATGGCTGGCAAAATGTAAGTAAATTTCAATTAAATCATGGTTACAATCTAACATCAACAGATTTTGAATTATCATAGGGCAATCCTCATCAAGACTTTTAAAATAATCGCATATTGGATGCCAATTCAATAATATAGTATCAATACAAGGTAGTAATGATAACCACCTAGTGCCAATATGTCTCTTAAGCTCATGAAAGTCTCCTTCAACTATTGCAACAAACATTTTCAATTCTTCTCTCCTACAAGCTGACACAGAAAAATGGCTATATATTTTTAATATAACATTTTCAACATCATAAGTTAGAAAACCCATTCCATGTTTCACACAGTTGTGCACAATATGTGCATGACAATTACCCTTAACAATATCAGGTACTACATCTACCATGTTAGTGTATAATGAGTGATGCACACCAAAATTTGAATTTGTGTTATCTGCACTAAGGCCAGATACTCGATTAAAAGGGATATTATACATATCCATAGATTTTTTTATAGCAGCAAACATGCCATCAGCACTCTCATTAGCATTTTCATAAAAATCTAAAAGTTTGTTTTGTATTCCCTTTTCCACAGTGAAATATTGAACTACTAAAGGCAATAATTTGATGTTTTTTTTATTGGATGCATCAGTTTGCAGACAGAAATACATATTTTCATCTTTTAAATCATTAACTACACTTTCAAGAGCATGAGGTCCGAGAACTTCCATAACCAGAGCTTCCATTTTAGTCCTGGCTAATTTGATGTTAGTAGCAGTTTTAGAGTCAGCATATATTATTTTATCTAGTTTAACGGAGCAATCCATGCTATTATATGACAAATTATGTTTAACTGTATGGAATGATAAAGCTAATTCAGCAGCTGTAACATTATCATTTTCAGATACTGGTCTTGAAGTTGAAGCTGGAGTCAAAAACTTTTGTAGGACTCCTGATGTTCTTTTTAATTCAGTTTTGGCTTTATGTTGTTTTGTATCTTGATGCTGTTTTATCTGAAAAAAATTAAATAATCTACATGTTGCATGCACCTTAACCAAAACAGCACACACACAAAACATCTTCGTCGACATGAATAAGTCCAATTAAATGACTGCCAGTACCACCATAAGCCCAATTCAATGACACATATTCACACAACCAACCGACCCACCACAAAGATAACACAAACAAAACAAATTAAACACATTCCATGAACTAAAATCGTAATAAACAGTTTTATGTACGTGTCCAACTCCAGCTGATGAAATAGAAAAAATTACACCACAAATTATGCATTTTGCATTTGTATCACTTTCTGGGTCTTTCCTCAGCCAAGAAAATTCATTTTCCCAAGATTGTGTGTACTTCTGTGACCTTTTTTTCCTCGTAACAACTTTTCGCTTTTTAGGTGGGGTGCTTGCGTTATCAACACAGGATTCTTGATCTGCATTATCTTGTTCGTCAATTACGTCATCCATTACGAATTGGATAAAAGTATTCCAAACAAACAAAAAACAAAGTCACAACACAGTGGAAACAAAATCAATGTAACGGGTAACCTCAAAGACTACTCAAAACAACTTGTGACATGACATTGACACGTTTAACTTAATGACATTAGTGGCTGCGTTCAGGAACGTTCGAATATGGTTTGGGGAATCGGCGATACCAACATATTAACAGTAAATAGTAGACTTTTTTATTCTGATTATGGGTTTTTGCATATTATTACAGACTGGCACTAGTTAAGTAAACATTGTGTAAAAAAGAGTATTTTAGCGTACTCTATTAGTGTTATAGATTATAGAGTATGCCTACATGATATAGAGGACAATACTCTATTTTAGAGTACGGTTGGCAACCCTATATGGACGGCGCCTCAGTTGTAATCGGTTTTCTGTATATACTGAATTTGTGCCTGTGTTCATGTGTTCAAGTTTTATGATGGAGAAGTCTAAGCAGTTTATGCTATTGTTGTGTTCGTTTTTGGCAGTAAAGGTTATGTTTTTATGTATTAAAAACACATAAAAAACATTACCTTTACAAAAGGCCGAAAACTAGACACTCTAGAACAATTGGAAATATACAAACACACGAAAACAAATAAAAACGACATCCTAAACGAACAGACACAATTCAAATCACACTCATTATTCCAACATATCACACCCCACACACACAACATTGATCTTTCAAAAATCGATTCCGTCGCCAACAGCAAGACAGACAGTGCTACCAGCGGCAACCTCTGAAGAAGCTTTTTAAAAAAGAAAACTGGTTCAGGTTGTAAGGTAGAACTTCTATGTTTTACCCATAAAAAGTTTTGTGTTCCGAGTCGGTAGTGAAATAATTATATTTAACAAATTTTAACCAGAAAAAACTGCTGACAGGGGCACAGAAGAGTTGTAGACCTAAAATAATAAGTAAATATTAACATGTGTGAATGCAAGGATGTCCATCCTCCCCAAGGTCAATGGTCTCCCCCCCCCAAAGTTTCTTCTTTGGCCTCCTCCACATAAAATTTTCTTCACATATATTTATATGCAGTTAAGATCATGCTGATTTTTAATTGTAAAAACAAATTGATATTCTATTATTTATTACAATTTTTAATTATAATATATAATACTAATATATTTGTTCAGTAAAAAAAATTCTGTGTACTAACTAAATTTATGGAAGGGTCCGATTAAACTGATGAATATGCTCAAATTTTGAGTTTACAACTTTCTGACATTGAACAAAATTTTATTTTGCAAAACCTTTCTACTATGCAACATTGAAAAGAGGATTAAAATACAAGAAACATAAATATGAAAAATATTTTTATTTTTACAAAAAAATGTGTACAAACTATTCAAATGTCTTGCTTATGTCAATATTTCAAACCTAAACCCCCAACACTAAAAATTCTCATGGTGCAATTCTCTCTCTCTCTCTCTCTCTCTCTCTCTCTCTCTCTCTCTCTCTCTCTCTCTCTCTCTCTCTCTCTCTCTCTCTCTCTCTCTCTCTGTGTGTGTGTGTGTGTGTGTGTGTGTGTGTGTGTGTGTGTGTGTGTGTGTGTGTGTGTGTGTGTGTGTGTGTGTGTGTGTGTGTGTGTGTGTGTGTGTGTGTGTGTGTGTGTGTGTGTGTGTGTGTGTGTGTGTGTGTGTGTGTGTGTGTGTGTGTGTGTGTGTTCTTATAGACCAGTGTTTCCTAAACTGTGTGCTGCAAAACCTGGCTGGGTGTGCCACTAAATTTTTGAAAAATAATAAAAATATAAAATTAAAGAAAATGTCTAACTCTGCAAAAAAAAAAAATCAAAAAGTTGTTCACTTACCTAGTTGACAGTCCTGTATTTAACAGCAGAATGTAGTCCTGATTAATTTGCATTACAAATGGAAAAGTTCACTGATATAACTGGGAAACCACAAGCAGTACTGAGGTGAGTAAATGACGTACATTATTATGATATATTACGCTACAGTGTAATTTTAAAGACATCACAGTAAGGTACTAATCGTGAGGAGGGGTTGGAATGTAGAGGCAGATAGTGCAGCAGTTTCTGACTATTTATTTGTAGTGTGCCATGCAGTGGTGGAATATCCATAACACTAGTGGGTATGCTGCAATACCGGGCACCAGGGCATCAGCTGTTAGAGGAAGCACCATCCAACTCTAAATCACAAAAACTTTTTAAAGATAAATATGAAAAAAAGTGTTCTCAATACAAAATCATAAATCAAATCATAAAATCATGTTGTTTTCACTAGTTTCGTTCATTTCAAATTTAAGAGAGTAATTTTCAAAATTTGAAAACAAAGCTAAAAATTTAGGTTCAATTATTACCAAACAATATTGTGATCAAAGAAAAACGCAAATAACGGGAAAGCTATCAGACAAAAGAACACAAACAGAGCATTTGTGGGAATCAGATAAGTTTAGAGTGGAAACCTTCTATGTATAATAGACAAACTTATAGATGAATTGGCTAAGCAACATAAAACTTATGATCACATTATACAAATGTTTGTTTTTCTTATGGAGTTTAAATTCTATTTTTCAAAGTGTTTCAATTCTATTAGAAGATCGTTTGAGTAAACTTCTATAAGAGCTTTCATATGATATAATAGTTAATAGTTATTAACCATGGAGAGTGTCGAGTCGGAAAATCATATGAAAGCTCTTATAGAAGTTTACTCAAACGATCTTCTAATAGAATTGAAACACTTTGTGGCATGAGTAAAATTGTAAGAAAGAGGTTTCGAATTGCATTCAAAGGTTTTTTTTCAAATCGTTTGTATGAAAATGACAGATTCTACAATACTACAGTTTGTGCAACCAAAGTATTAAAGTGGCTTATTGATTGTAAAATGGTTGATGTGTTTTCTGAATATATACACTGCATACATATGCTTTTGACAATTCCAATAGCTAACTGCGAATCTGGAAGATCATTTTCTGTTGTTTTGATGGTTCATCTTCTTCATTCACGTACTTAATATTAGCGATAAATTGTAACTTTCACTTGTGAACTAACTTCCTAATGCCGAGGACATTAAGAAACGTAAGTGTTCACAAGTGAAAGTTACAATTTATCACTAAGATCATTTTCTGTATTAAAACGCATTAAAGATATGTTGACTTTGACTATGGGAGATGAGAGATTATCTTCATTAGCAAGGTTTTGAACAGTAAAAGCAAGATACTTGAATCACTTGATTTAGAAGAAATACAAGACTTCGTTAAGGCAAAATCAAGAAAAAACTGGATTGATTAGTGTTTTCTAAGCTTAAGTACTACTATGCTCATTGTAATCACTATTTAACTAAATATTTGTTTATTGTAATTCGAGAGTTTAATAAAATAATTGTTAACTTCCAAAATTATGTATGCCATTTATCAGTGTAAATAATGGATAAAAAGTTGAATTTTGAATGGGAGGCACCAGTCTAGTGGCAGCATAGGGCACCACAGGGTTCTAATCCGCTCCTGGTGACATGGGCTAAAAAAGTTTGGGAAACGCTGTTGTAGATTATGATACCTGTATTTGAAATCATGCAGAGTCAGTGACCTGATGTTGAAATATGGTGAGATGTTCTTTAGTAACACAGTTCCAACTGGCTTCCCCTATTGGTTACTATTTGACTACCGGTACAGAAAGTGTGGTTAAACTTGAGACTAACGTTTGCGTGTGTAATATAACACTTGTTTTTGTTCAAACCCTATGTGTACTTTTACAGAAGAAACTCTATAGGGCTACTGTAGATAATGATGTTACAAAAACTAGTATTGCTACAAGCCACATAGATATATTGAATATCTTATAATTATGTTTAGAAGAAAATTATTCTGACTACTGATTGTGTTATGTTTGCTAGAATTAAGACAGGAGAAAGTTTATTAATTAAAAATATATCTATTAGTATTGTTGGTACTTTCACTGTGAACTTACTTGTAATCCAAACTCACTGATGAAGGAGCACACCACTCCGAAACGACGTATGAGTAAATACAACAAGTAAGTTCACAGTGAAAGTACCAACAATACTAATAATTATTAAGTAGTGAACAAAGAAGTGATGAACATTCAAAATAGTATAAATATATCACTACTGACTCAGATTACTAATTTTTTATTGGTAAAAATGTTAAACTTTTACCTTATACCCTGAACCAGTTTTTGCTTATTCGAAAACGAAAATTGGAAACAAAAACTGGTTCAGGCTATAAGGTAAAAATTTAACATTTCTACCAATAAAAAAGTAATACCGGTATGGAGAACCATACATGATTACCATGTTCTAAGATTTATATTTAAAATAATTTTCAAAATGAAATATTTCCATAGAAACTACTTCTTTCTACTTCTCTCTTCAGCCTTAACCACAGAACTGTGGTCCCTCCTCACGCTAGTGCATTCGACTTTCACTGATGGCATTGCTAAAACGTCTAATTTTGCAAAACATTGGACCACGGCCAAACAGCCCAGGAAGGAATTTTAACAACAAACTACTTCTTTGTTGCCGATAATATATGTAGTACACATATAAAAAATTATCCCCTCCCTTCAACTATCATTTTAATTTATAAAAAATTACCCCCGCCCCTTCAACTACCCTTTTCATTTATAGATATTTCATCTACCTTTCTACAGTGGATTATTTTGACCTTCTTTTCAGAATACTTTATTTATCAAAATTAAGTACTTTACTCTTGTTGAAACATAAAATGTTGCAGGTAAACTACCCTCTCCCCTTAACCAATCTTCACCAAAATCAATAGGCCTTGAGTCCTTTACAACTCAGGCAAATATGCAAAATTTATAAGATTCTGTTTTAATTTGCAGCAGTTATCATTCGCCATAGAAAAATTCTACACACACACACACACACTTTTCAAAAAAATTACTTTTCTTCATGTTTTGAGGGTAGTACAATCAGAATCAGCCCTTATCTCGAACACGATTTTTCCCCATCACCATATTTCCATTTTCTTATGGAACATGGAAGTAAAATCAGTGATCCAAACTAGTAGTGGCATATTTATAATTAATCAATGGACACGTCATGGACAACAAAATCCAGAAAGTTTATTATTATAACTGTTATAAAGAAATAAGAAATATGGTAAAACATCACTAATTCATCACCCACCCAAGGTGTTTTTCTTGTGTTTCTTCATTAACAAGTGAGATTGTTGCCTTGGTCAAATAGCATTAACGTCGGCATCACCATACAAAGCAAATCTTATCAGTCTCAAATGAGTAATAAGCCCTGCTTTTGTAGTTATGATTTTTCTGTTTCTCTGTGCCACTTAAATATACACAGGAGTAGAGTAGGCACATAAAAGTCCTAGAATATCAAAACTGCTTGGATTTTGTTGTCCATTACGTGTCCGTTGATCAACTAAATACAAGTATATCACTACCGACTCGGAGCAAAAAGTTTTTTATTGGTAAAAAAGTAAAAGTTTTACCTTATAGCCTGAACCAGTTTTTGCTTACTATAAGCTTCATCAGAGGCTGCCAATGGGAGTGCTGTCCATCTTGCTCTTGGCGACGGCATCAACTTTTGAAGTGTCGATGTTGTGTGTGTGGGGTGTGATATGTTTGAATAATACATGTGATTTAAATTGTGTCTGTTCATTTAGGATGTCATTTTTATGTGTTTTTGTGTGTTTGTATATTTCCAATTGTTCAAGAGTGTCTAGTTTTTGGCCTTTTGTGTGTTCATGTAGAATATCCATGTAGTTGTCGATGTTTGTGTATGTGTGGTTTGCTACAATAAGGTGGTTTTCAAAGGTGGATTTGGTAGTGGAGTGTAGTGCCTTTGTGTGTTCAATGTATCTTTGTGTGGATTTTTTATGTATGTCCTTTGTGCAATGTTTTGTGTTATTTGTCCGGCCTGATTGTTGTGTTTGATTTTGATTTGTGCATGTTTTGGTATGATTGATTTGTGCGTATATGGAATTTATTGATTCAAATGGTACACTGTCATAGGCTTTTCCAATATCAATAAAAACTAAATGAAGAGGTTGTGATTAAACTGTTTACTTTTCAATTATTTGCTGTAAGAAGAAAATATGATCTATAAGTGATATACCAGCTCTGAAACCTGCTTGTTCTTCAGCCTGCATTTCCTTATACTCAGCTTCTAAAAATGTTTAAGTACTCCTCCATAAAGCCTACTTAGTGTGCTAGTAACTGTTATGCCTCTATAATTTTTGCAATCATCTTTGCTTCCCTTCTTATGTATTGTAGAAATGTATCCTATCTTCCAATCTGATGGTACCTCTTCTCCATTCAAACATTTTTCAAAAATATTTCTTAATAATTCATATAATTTATTTGTACCATGTTTCAATAACTCTGGGGGAACATTTCTGATTCCAGCTGCTCTTCCATTCTGTAGAGATTTTACAGCTTCTTTTACAATATTTATATCCAAGCGAATATAATCATCTGATATTTCTCCTAAATTCCCATCAATGTCTTCTAAATATTCTTATGTACTCTCTACCAATAGGTGTTTAAAATAATTTTCCCAAGACTGTAGAGAGCTGAACCTAAATCCCTGAATTTCCCTGAAGCTTGTTCTTAAATTGTTTAATATTTTCCAGGATTCTGTATTTCATTTTCCTCCAATGAACTTTTCTACCTTTTGGCATCATTTTTCCCAGCTTTTATTTTTTGCTTCTGTCACCTTCTTCCTAACTTTAGCCTGCTGTCTTCTAAGTTCAATTTTGTTTTGAATACCTTTAGTATTCAACCATTTGAGGTATGCATCTTTTTTTCCTTTGCACATCCTTTTCTATTTCTTCATTCAATAATAAAATAATTCTTTTCGTTAACATTTACTTTTCTCTCCTAATGTTTCTTTAGCTGCCTCATGTACATTGTTCAAGAGATATTAGTATTGAATTTTACTTTATATAATAATAAAACTTTCTCTTGTGAACTTACTTGTCTTTTTCCGTTGAACACATTTCGGCGTCGTGTTCGCCTTCATCAGCTTAGAAACAGTATTTTATAACAGTTATTGCTTGGAAGGTATAGTGGGGGTGGTGTGTAGATGAAGGGGATTGGCGCGGGGATCCAAATTATTGTCTGTTTTTTGTATAATTGTGTCAAAAAGTGTATGTGATTTAAATTGTAATTGGTCGTTAAGTACGTTGTTTGGTTGTGTTGTGTGGTGCTCGTATATTTCATATTGTTCTGCTGTGTTGAGTTTTCGATCTTTGGGTAAGTAGTGTAATATTTCAAGATTAGTATCTATGTTGGTGTAGCTATGGTTATGTGTGTGTATGTGTGTGGCAAACGCAGAATGTATATTGTTGTTAGATAAGGCTTTTAAGTGTTCAGAGTAACGGGATGAAAAAGATCTTCCCGTCTGGCCTATGTAGAAACTATTGCAGTTATTACAATTTAATTTGTAAACACCTGTTCTATTGTATTTGTCTATGTCCGTGTTTGTATCGTTGATATGTTTTTTGATGGTATTGTTAGTTCTGTATGCTATTTTGTACTTGTGTTTTCTGAATGTGTTGGCAAGTTTGTGTGTGTTGGAGTTGTGGTATGTGAGTGTGATGTATTTATTGTGTTGTGTGTTGATGGTATTTTGTGTTTTGTTGTTGTTGTTTTTTTTTTTTGATGCGTTTGTGTAGTTTGTTTATTAAATTGGGGTTGTATCTGTTTTTCATTGCTATGTATTTGATTGTGTTGAGTTCGTCAGTATAATCTTGTTTACTTAAGGGTATTTTAGTTAGTCTATGGAGCATATGGTTGAAGGCCGCATGTTTATGTTGTGTTGGGTGGTTTGATGTGTTGTGTATAACCATGTCGGTTGTGGTAGGTTTCCTGTATATTTTGTACGTGTGTGTATTGTTAGTTTTGTTAATTGTTAAGTCTAGAAAATTTATACTATTGTTTTGTTCAATTTCCAGTGTAAATTTTAATTTGTGGTGTATTGTGTTTATGTATTTGTGGAAGTTTTCAACTTGTCTTGTGTTGCCTTTGAATAAAAGTAATATGTCATCTACATACCTGTGCCAGTAAATGATTTTGTTGGTGTATTTGTTGTTGTTTATTATGTGGTTCTGTTCTATGTTGTGTATATATATTTCTGCCAGTATTCCTGATATGGGGGATCCCATCGGGAGACCATCTGTTTGTGTGTATATCTTGTTGTTGTATGTAAAGTAATTTTGCTCAGTTATTATTTTGGTAAGTGTGATGATCTCTTGTATGTGTGTTTCAGGTGTGTTGTTTTGTCTGAGTAATTGTTCTAGTGTTTATATCAAAAGATGCTAGTGTTGAGTTGTGTGGGATGTGGATGTGTTCAGTTTTCTTGACTAGGTCGATGTTGTTTTTGATAGATGTGTTGCTATTGAGATTAATGTTTTCTCTGATTATTTTGTCTAGGTGTTTGGCGATTTTGTGGGAGGGAGCTTGTGTGTTGTTTATTAATGGTCTGATGGGAATGTTAGGTTTGTGTATTTTTGGTAATGCATTTAGTATAGGGGGGTTAGGTTTTATTTGTTTAAGGTATTTGGTGCTTTCTGGTTTGATTATATGTTTTGTGTTATTTATAAATTTGTTAATCTGTTTTTGAAATTTTAGTGTGGGGTCTTTATTTATTTCCGTTATATTATTTTCGTTGAAGAAATTTTCAATTTTAGTGTTTAGTTGATGTTTGTCTATTATGACGTTTATGTTCCCTTTATCGGCTTTTAAGGGAACATATTTTGAATGTTTATAACTTAGTATTGAATGTTTGTACCATTGAAATCAACCTCATCAAGTCTCTTTCTATATAAATATATGGTACTTTCATTTTCCAAACTGTTGAGATTATACTTCAGGGTATTTATTTCAATTTGGGGAATATCACCATCATTAATTGGTTTTACTCTAGTAGCTGCCACTCTAAAAGGAAATAAAATGTTTGAGTTCACCAGAAAATGATCACTGAGCGTTACTCCTCTGTATGATCTGACATCTTGTACTTTTAATTTTGTTTGCTGCTGAACTATTATGTAGTCTATAATTGACTTCAGCTGTAATGTGTCCTGATGCCATGTATATTTGTGTATTTCTTTATGCTGATAAAAGCCATTTAAAATTCTTAAGGAATGTTGTTCACAAATGTCAACCAATCTGTTTCCATTGTCATTTATGACATCTTCTCCAAAAGGTCCTATGATTTGACTGTCCATTTGTTTTCCAGTTCTACCATTAAAATCTCCAGCTATGATTTTTCCCTTTTTACTTTTTAAAAAGTGATTTTCAAAGTATGGCTATGCAAATAATAAATAGTCAATAAGAGTTCTTCATTAACAGCAATACTCACTACAACAAATGTTTTAACATTTGCAAAAGGTTAAGATATACTAATTAGTTAAGAAGACTGGACATTTTCACAAAATTTTTTGTAATCCACAATTTGACTGTAACAATACAAAGTGTATGAATTTGGTATTGTTATTCCATAAATTCACTAAATTATTATCTTTAAATAAAACTTGTGTGTACATCAATCGACCAAACAACACTAAACACAAATGCTATTATGTCTCTTGCTACAAGTTGAAACATTTGAAATTCATATATATTTGTTTTTTACAGCAAAAGTATTTGATGATATGTTTGGTTTGACCCTCTGAAAACAAGAGTCATTCTGACCATCTGACTAGATAACTGGTTTCATTCTCATTTTCGAGATAGACATGTAGGATTAACCATATGATCATTGGAAGGAATATATTTTAAACAATTTGAAATGCTTGTAAAACTGTGAATAGAAAAACGGATTAATACATTAATTGTTAAGATATGATAAAATTAAACATTTTTTTTTATTAAAGTATGTACAACATAAATATACATTCATTAGGCTAATAACACAGAAATCAGGCTGGTCCTGTCACCAGTAGACTATAGTATTCATAGAATAGGCCTCGGCAGTAAAGTGTATCTGACCTCTAGTTATATCCGTGAGATTCACTGTTATATTTCCACCTGTCCTGTAAGAAACAAACATTTTTCATAACACTATTGTGGCAAGAATGTAATGTATTATCAAAATTATATTATATATATAATTTCTTTGCAAGTAACTTGTTGAGATTCTTGCAGGCTTTGTATATTATCAAATTGTAATTATTTCTGCAAGTAGACTGTATTATTTTTATTTATTTTTTTAAACAATTATATATATAATTGAGAGAGAGTCATACGGCTGTGAGACGTGGGTGCTATCCAAAAGCCAAAAAAGTAAAATCCAGGCGGCAGAAATGAAATATCTTAGGAGAGTAGTAGGAGTAACAAGGAAGAACAGAGTTAGGAATACACAAATAAGAGAGGATCTGGAAGTGATATCGATTCTGGATTTTATTGAACAGAGACAACTATGCTGGTGGGGACACATGCAGAGAATGGATAGTGATAGAATGGTAAAACAGGTTTGGGAGGCAAAATCAGGGGGAGAAAGAAGAGAGGAAGACCGCGACTGACTTGGGATGGAATGATGGGAAACATTTTGAGAGAAAGAGGCTTGGGCTGGAGGGAAGCGAAGACATTGTCAATTGATAGAGTAAGATGGAAAAAATGTGTATATAGAGTGTAGTTGATGTACTTATCATATATTGATGTAACCCGACACCAACATGTCAATAAACAATAACCCGACACTCTTATCAAAATAAGGGTATTTTGATAATAAATAAATTTTGAGATGGGGGAGGGGGAGGGGGAGAGGGGGAGGGAGGGGGATGGAGAGAGAGGGAAGTGGAGGGCTGTTGTTCATGTGGAAATAAAGTTAAGTGATGTTGTAATTCTGTAAATACTGTACTATGCTCTTTGCAGATGATCAAGTTATTCTGCAAGAAGCAAAAGATGAACTACAATGTGCTGTATTTCAACTTTTCCAAATGAACCAGGACTATAACATGAGAATTTTCCTACCATAAATTAAAGTGATGGCGTTCCATGGCTGGTTTCCACCGTGGATGAAAGTAGTGGCAGATGATTACTGTTTGGAGCAGGTACGAAATTTCACGTATTTGTGGTGTCTAGCCAGAGATGTGGAGATCCAATTAAGTAAAGGTTGATTTATGTATGGGATAATTAAAAAAACATTAAACAATAAAGTTAGACCAGAAACCAAAATTAAATTTTATAAGGTTATGGTGATACCCACTCTCTTGTATGGTACAGAGTCATGGACCCTCCGAAAGCCAGATATAAGGTTATGGTGATACCCACTCTCTTGTATGGTACAGAGTCATGGACCCTCCATAAGCCATATATAAGGTTATGGTGATACCCACTCTCTTGTATGGTACAGAGTCATGGACCCTCCGAAAGCCAGATATGGTGATACCCACTCTCTTGTATGGTACAGAGTCATGGCCCCTCCGAAAGCCAGATATAAGGTCATGGTGATACCCACTCTCTTGTATGGTACAGAGTCATGGACCCTCCGAAAGCCAGATATAAGTTTATGATATATAATTACCTTAATATCCACTTTAGCGATACACAGTTTCGTCACTGATGACGCGTTTCGGGACTAAGTCCCATCCTCAGATACATAATTAATAAATTAAAATATTAAAATCACGACCATGATACTGGTCAAGTCAAAATAAATAAAATAAATTATAAATCGCATGTAATAAGTTTTGCTAACCACGGCTGGAGCTCCCGCATGCGTTCACCCGCAACCGCGATTGTCACGCGACTGGTCAAAGATTAAGACAAACTGATTGCAGTGTCGAACAGGTAATTTGACGCAAAATTTACCTGGTCATTTAATAAACTGTTTTTGGTGTTACTATCTTTTAAAGCTTTATAAATTTCAAATTCCTCCAGACTATCCATCCGTCTACCCTTTTTACAAATATGCAACGCTGTTAAATTTTCTTCGAAGTTCGTATATTTATGTCCGCTTGATATTAAATGTTGTGCAAAGTTGGACTTATTATTACTTGGCTTAGGAATATGTTCTAGAAATCTTTTATAAAAACATCTGCCAGATTGACCGATATAGAACGCATCACAATCATCACATTTTATTTTATATACGCCACATTGCTTTTTTAATGGTAATTTGTTTTTGTTTTTGAAATAATTTCCTAAATTATTATTTGTTTTAAATGATAAAATATAGTTATTATCTTTAAGAACGGGTCTTAAAATATTTGGCATAATACCTGTGAAATTAGCCGAAAGATATTTATAATTTTTGTTACTTGCTTTTATAGAGTTTGAATTTTTATTTTCTAAACGTTTCCTATGCCTATTTATTATTTTGTCAACTATTGTAGATTTATACCCGTTATTTATTGCTATTTGTTTGATAGTGCTAACCTCATTTAAGTAGTCCTCCTTTTCGAGGGGAACATTTAAAAGTCTGTTGACAAGACTGTTAAACATTGCCACTTTTTGTGTAACGGGATGATATGAATCATAGTGTATTACTGTGTCAGTACTAGTGTGTTTTCTAAAGATTTTGTATTTTAAATTATTCCCGTTGTGTAATACAGTGAGGTCTAAAAAATTGATACTTTTGTTGTTTTCGATCTCCATAGTAAATTTTAATTTGTTATGAATTTTGTTTAGGTAATTTTTAAATAATTCTATTTGTCTGGCATTCCCGTTAAAAATAATAAAGGTATCATCTACATATCTGGAGTAATGGATGATTTTACTGGCGAAATAATTATCTTTTAAAATTTTTGTATTTTCTAAATGGTTTAGATATAGGTCCGCCAGGATGCCAGAAAGTGGAGATCCCATGGCAAGTCCTTCATCCTGTTTATAATATGCATTTTCAAATGAAAAATAGTTTTGATGAAGAATGGTTTTTAGTATCATCATCAGTTGGTTAACTTTCTGTATTTCTAAAGAACCTTTATTCATTAAATTATGCCTGAGTAAAGTTAAAGTTTCATCAATAGGCACATTAGTGTATAAATCTACTATGTCGAATGATACTAGTTTGTAGTTTGGTTGAATTGTAACGTGGTTTATATTTTTGATAAAATCCTTATAGCTTTTAACACTCCGATTATTTTCTAAGTTGGTGTGCTCTCTGATGATTTTTACTAAGGTTTTAGCTATTTTATAACCGGGGGCAGTTGTAAAATTAACTAATGGTCTAATTGGAGTGTTCTGTTTATGTACTTTCGGAAGACCCCTTAAATATAAGTTTATGGTGATACCCACTCTCTTGTATGGTACAGAGTCATGGGCCCTCCGAAAGCCAGATATGGTGATACCCACTCTCTTGTATGGTACAGAGTCATGGACCCTCCGAAAGCCAGATATAAGGTTATGGTGATACCCACACTCTTGTATGGTACAGAGTCATGGACCCTCCGAAAGCCAGATATAAGGTTATGGTGATACCCACTCTCTTGTATGGTACAGAGTCATAGACCCTCCGAAAGCCAGATATGGTGATACCCACTCTCTTGTATGGTACAGAGTCATGGACCCTCCGAAAGCCAGATATGGTGATACCCACTCTCTTGTATGGTACAGAGTCATGGACCCTCCGAAATCCAGATATAAGGTTATGGTGATACACACTCTCTTGTATGGTACAGAGTCATGGACCCTCCGAAAGCCAGATATGGTGATACCCACTCTCTTGTATGGTACAGAGTCATGGACCCTCCGAAAGCCAGATATGGTGATACCCACTCTCTTGTATGGTACAGAGTCATGGACCCTCCGAAAGCCAGATATAAGGTTATGGTGATACCCACTCTCTTGTATGGTACAGAGTCATGGACCCTCCGAAAGCCAGATATAAAGAAAATCACCATAGTAGAAATGAGGTTGTTAAGAATGGTTAAAGAATGCTTTGCAATGAGAATAAATGCTTGGATTCCGTTGTCCATAACGTGTCTGTTGATTAACTAAATATAATTATGTCACTACCGACTCGGAACACAAAGTTTTTTATTGATAAAAACATAAAAGTTTTACCTTAGAGCCTGAACCAGTTTTCGCTTATTATAAGCTTCATCAGAGGCTGCCACTGGGAGCACTGTCCGTCTTGTTCTTGGTGACAGCGTCGACAAGGATCGATGTTGTGTGTGTAGGGTGTGATATGTTCGAATAATACGTGTGATTTGAAATGAGTCTGTTCATTCAGGATGTCATTTTTATGTGTTTTTGTGTGTTTGTATATTTCTAGTTGTTCAAGAGTGTCTGTTTGACGTTCCTACAAACAGAGATACATTGAACACATAAAGGCACCACACTCCACTACCGAATCCACCTTTGCAAACCACCTCATTGAAGCAAACCACACATACACAAACATCAACTACAACATGGATATTTTATACGTACACACAAAAGGCCGAAAACTAGACACTCTTGAACAACTGGAAATATGCAAACACACAAAAACAGCCTCTGGCGAAGCTTATAATACCTAAGCGAAAACTGGTTCAGGCTATAAGGTAAAACATTTACGTTTTTACTGATATAAAAACTTTGTGTTCCAAGTTGGTAGTGACATAATTATATTTAGAGAATAAATGGTGTGAGCTTAAAGTAACTCTGTTGTTTGAAAGAGTTCATGGATATAAGAATAGGTGGAGAGAACATGTTCTTTGCGTGGAAAAGTGCTCTATACCAAAGGCTGCAAATTTTTATGCTCCACAGGGTAGTCGTAATGTAGGAAGACCAATAAAACCCAGATGGTCTGAATTTAATTCAACTTAAAATATTTGTAAATAATAACAATTTAAAATCGCATTGTTTATAAGGTTTCTGAAACTGGAACAGGTGTCTACATCTACTCCAGGATGGAAGAAAAAGAGATATCTATTCATATTTCATCAATTACAAGCTAAACTGAATCATACTGACTAGTGTGACATGTAGATTCTCAGAAGCCAATACACAAAAATGATCCGTCTACACATTCAAGATGAAATTACAGTTCACTCAATTGCCCACAACAACTATGCAGACTCAAATTTAGCATTTGTAAAAAACAGTGAGACAAGGTTCTGATATAGTCCCCACCTTAAGACATATTTAACCCAGCTTTAGAATGTTGGAGATGCACCTGTCACAACATGGGGATAGCTGTCAATAGCAAAAAGTTCTTCACTTGCATTATGCGGACAATCAGGTAATTATAGCTGACGATGAGAATGACATTTGTTATATACTTAGAAAGTTAGATAAAGAATAACAGAATGGGGCTTAAGAATAAATATGATAAAGACTGAAAATATTTTCATTGGAAATATATGCGGGATATATTGTTGGAATGGGGAGTTGTAGAGGTAGTTGATTCATAAAAGTACCTTGATGTCATGATTACAAAAGAAGGCACAATTGGAACAGAAATAAAAAATCATATAGAACAAGGGAAACTAGTGACGAGACAGTTATATTCCACTTTATGGAGCATATCAACTAGGGCCGAAACAAACATAAAAATTTATATGAACGTCAGTGGAAAGTATTGTAACATATGGAACTGAGATGTGGGAGACTACAGAACATATGAGGAAAATATTACGAACCATGGAAATGGAATACTGCTCTAGACTTATGTTGCTGAATAGGGTAAAAAATGGAGAAATAAGGGAAAGAATGATACAATTCTACCAATATATAAATGACACAATTGATGCTAGAAGATTACGATGGTGCATGCATGTGCTCTGTATGGGTAATGATAGATGGCCAAAGAAGAAACTAAAATGGACCCCTCCTGAAAGAAAAAAAAGGAGGCCGCGATAGACTTGGATGGAAGGCATAAAGAATGCAATGGCACAGAGAAATCTCAAGCATGATGATTGGTGAGATCATAAAGATTGGAAGCTATGATACGTAAAACGACAGTGTACAGTGTAGTTTTTTTCTTCAGGACATACTGCTCACATTTGCATACTACACATTAACACTTGAAATTACCAAATGTTTAGGCTTCAAGGTTCTGCTGCACCCACTAGTCAAATCGGACCCTATCAGACTCATTTTGTTCGGACTTCTCAATATACAGAAATATTAACTTTTGGGGGGGAAGGTGTCTCAGGTTTACATTTTCACATAGTATCTTAAAACTCCTTATACTCATCTATATGACTTTAAGCTCTAGGAACCCATTTACTGAAAACATCATTAAACAAATATCTGAAGGGATCCTTAACAAATATCCCTTTAAGTAAGTCTCCATATTAACAGATCATTGATCTGCATCACTCTAGAGGCCCACCTTTTTTTGGGGGGGGGGGCTCCTTCCTACACTTCTGGCTTATAGATTCCCTTCATGGAGACCTCATCTGAGGAAGGCCCTACAGTTCAGTCACAGAAATAATTAAATATCCACCCTCAATAAATTATGCCACTAAGGTCTTACTTTCTGACTATGTAATAACATAACAAATATTTTTCTACATAACATAACGAGGTTTCTTTATATAAAAGTATTAAAATTTTTTTCAAATAAACATACATATACTTACTGGTTTAAAATATAGACAGAAGTGCTGCCATCAGGATTGCTCATGGCCAAGTGCTGAACACAGTCAGCTGATTCTGAATATGCAGCTTCAGATAAAGTCTGAATCCTGATTGAGCCATCAGCAATGAATTTTGAAAAGTGTCCAAGCATATAAAATATCGGGTTTTTCAGGAATTCATCTTTTTCAGCATCTACTATCACAGGTGTTTCCAAACCACTAGGTACGTTCATAGGGCCGCCTTCTGGGTTAAGCGCCATGTTCCAATCCAGGTAGCCAACTGACCAGTGATTAAGGTTCTTATTTAAAAAAAGTGAATGTTAATTATATAATAAAATTGACATTTACCATAAATTATTTACTAATAAGTAATTAATAAGTGCTTTTGAAAATTATTAAAAATAATAAGTAATATATATTATGTATAATAAAAAGTAAATGTACATTGTATTTATTATTTGTACTTTTATCATATATGTAGTGTGAGAGAAAGAGAGAGAGAGAGAGAGTGGAAAATGTTTAACGCAGAATGATGGGGGCCAATTTTTTTCGTGTTAACAGAATTTTGTGTTAAGCAGACAAAAAGTGAGACAGAATAAGATAAATGAATAAATACTTTATACATTACTTATTATACTGAGCAGTAAAATAAAGCAATAAAGATTATTCAGAAGGTTATTACCCTCTGGAAATATTTCTGGTTAATTTTTGGAAATAATACAGTATGCTTAATTTTTCTCCTTAACCTCATTCTGTATTTCCTCACTGCAAAGCATATCTAATCCTGACCATTTTTAAAAACTTAATTTCTGCTGCAGTAATTGTATTTAGATCCACCTTTCACAGAGTCCACCGCGACTCTGCACCATACATCATATTTCCATAACCTTATAAAATTTAATTTTTTGTTTCTGGTGTAATGTCACTTTTAATGTTGTTGTTTGACTCATACCACAGATGGATCTAAATTTAGTCAACTTATTCCAATTTTGTCATGTTTACTTGTTGAACTGCTACTTATCATGTTCTGGACGAGACCTTCCAGTGTTTCCACAATTTTCAAGTCTTAAAGCACGATAACAGTGGTGGTTATGATTTAGGACTTGAAAATGGTGGAAACACTGAAAGGCCTTGTCCAGAACATGATAAGTAGAAGTTCAGCAAGTAAACACAACAAAGTTGGAATTACAGAGACTGTTAATGCAAATAATAAGATGATTCTTAACTAAAAATGAACTTTTTTCATGTGAAACTTACTAATTTTATTGGACGCGTTTCGGCTTAGTATCCGCCTTCTTCAGCTTTGGTAACAGACTGCCAGCATTTTGTAACGGTTGTGTGGAAGGTGAAGTGGGGGTGGTGTGTGGAGGAAGGGGATTGGCGCGGGGATTCAACTTACTGTTTGTTTTCTGTATAATTGTGTCAAAAAGTGTATGTGATTTATATTGTAATTGATCGTTGAGTATGTTGTTTGGTTGTGTTGTGTGGTGTTTATATATTTCGTATTGTTCAGTTGTGTTGAGTTTTTGACCTTTGGGTATGTAATGTAAAATTTCAAGATTAGTGTCTATGTTGGTGTAACTGTGGTTTTCTGTGTGTATGTGTGTGGCAAATGCAGAGTGTATATTGTTGTTGGTTAAAGCTTTTAAGTGTTCAGAATAACGGGATGAAAAATATCTTCCCATCTGGCCTATGTAGAAACTATTGCAGTCATTACAATTTAATTTGTAAACACCTGTTTTGTTATATTTGTCTATGTCTGTGACGGAAATATATACAAACGGAAATTAGAACAAATAAACCTAAACAACATAATCAATTATTTATACCATAAAAAAGACACACTCAACAGACAGGCATATAACTTACACATGAAACGCACACAAATATTATACCACACAGAACTTGAAAATGTAATACAACACACACAAGACAACATAGAAAAACTCAAATTGACAATACAACATCGACACAACAAAAAAATAACTAACCTTACAACACACACAATTGAATGAATCCCTGAACCGGCACACGTATTCCACGCACGCGTAGTTAATACAACACACATTAATTTCACAAAAGATGAAATGGATTTATTAAACAAAGGACTGAAAATCAAAAATCACAATAAACACATACGCGACATCATCATAGACGCAGAAACGGCTGTACAAAACACGCACCTCAACGACCAAGACCCGATACGTCACGACATAAAAAGAAAACTTCAAAACACACATACAAAACCAAAAATACACAACAATGAAATAAAAACACTCAATAGTGTAAAACACAAGTTACTCGAACACAACACAACAATCCTAAAAGCCGACAAAGGTAACATTAGCGTCATAATGGACAAACACCAATTAAACACTAAAATCGAAAGTTTCTTCAATGAAAATAATATAACGGAAATAAATAAAGACCCCACACTAAAATTTCATAAACAGATTAATAAATTTATAAACAACACCAAACATATAATCAAACCAGAAAACGCCAAATACCTTAAACAAATAAAACCTACCCCCCTAAACTAAATGCATTACCAAAAATACATAAACCTAACATTCCAATCAGACCATTAATAAACAACACACAGGCCCCCTCCCACAAAATAGCAAAACAACTAGACAAAATAATCAGAGAAAACATAAAACTCAGCAACAACACCTCTATCAAAAACAACATTGACCTAGTCAGGAAAACTGAACACATACACATCCCACATAACTCAACTCTGGCATCTTTTGATATAACCAATTTATACACTAATGTCCCCATCAAAGAAACCATACAAACACTAGAACAACTACTCAGACAAAACAACACACCTGAAACACACATACAAGAAATCATCACACTTACCAAAATAATAACTGAACAAAATTACTTTACATACAATAACAAAATATACACACAAACAGAAGGACTCCCGATGGGATCCCCCATATCAGGAATACTAGCAGAAATATATATACACAACATTGAACAGAACCACATAATAAACAACAACAAATACACTAACAAAATTATATACTGGCACAGGTATGTGGATGGTATATTACTTTTATTCAAAGGCAACACAAGACAAGTTGAAAACTTCCACAAATACATAAACACTATACACCACAAATTAAAATTTATACTGGAAACTGAACAAAACAATAGTATAAATTTTCTAGACCTAACAATTAACAAAACTAACAATACACACACGTACAAAATATACAGGAAACCTACCACAACTGACATGGTTATACACAACACATCAAACCACCCAACACAATATAAACATGCGGCCTTCAACCATATGCTCCATAGACTAACTAAAATACCCTTAAATAAACAAGATTACACCGACGAACTCAACACAATAAAATACATAGCAATAAAAAACGGTTATAACCCCAATTTAATAAACATACTACACAAACGCATCAAAAACAAAAACAACAAAACACTAAATACCATCAACACACAACACAATAAGTACATCACACTCACATACCACAACTCATACACACACAAAATCGCCAATACATTCAGAAAACACAAATACAAAATAGCATTCAGAACAACCAATACCATCAAAAAACACATCAGTAATACAAACACAGACATAGACAAATATAACAAAACAGGTGTTTACAAATTAAATTGTAATGACTGCAATAGTTTCTACATAGGCCAGACGGGAAGATCTTTTTCATCCCGTTATTCTGAACACTTAAAAGCTTTAACCAACAACAATATACACTCTGCATTTGCCACACACATACACACAGAAAACCACAGTTACACCAACATAGACACTAATCTTGAAATTTTACATTACTTACCTAAAGGTCAAAACTCAACACAACTGAACAATACGAAATATATAAACACCACACAACACAACCAAACAACATACTCAACGATCAATTACAATATAAATCACATACACTTTTTGACTCAATTATACAGAAAACAAACAGTAAGTTGAATCCCCGCGCCAATCCCCTTCCTCCACACACCACCCCCACTTCACCTTCCACACAACCGTTACAAAATGCTGGCAGTCTGTTACCAAAGCTGAAGAAGGCGGATACTAAGCCGAAACGCGTCCAATAAAATTAGTAAGTTTCACATGAAAAAAGTTCATTTTTAGTTAAGTGTTAGTGCTGTGAAAGAAGAGATGAATAATCAAGACAACTACAAGATGATTAATCAACTTACTCTCTACATTCACTGTTTAAATTATTTTTAAATGTAGACTTTTTAAAAAGAGAACCAGCACAATTTGTATGAAGACTAACGAAGAAAAAATGGAATAAAAATGTGTGATACAACACACACACTCACTCACTCACACACATTTATTGTTCAGAATCCAAATACATTATAGTATCAGTAAATACATTTCACTTGAGAACAACGCTAATACACTTGCTTCTAGGATTATCTTTGCCACTGCAGTGTATCAATATTCTTTACATTTTTCTCTCTACCCCACTTTTATTTTGTACTCTGTATCGCACTTTTTCTCTGTATTCTTTATCCACATAGTTTTCATTAGTATTTTCTCACTGTTTCTACTAACACATCTTTGCCTTCTCACTTGTTTTGTTTACAGTGAACGATAGTATGAGCTTAGTTTCGAGTGCTTCTCTTAGTTTTCTAAAAATACTAATAGTAACAGAAATGCACGGTTGTAATACTTTTACTTTTATTAAACCCATCATGTATGTGTTTTAAAAATAGAGTTATTAAACATTAATACTGAAATTTTATATTTCATGTGCTGTCCTAAGGGTAGACACCAGTCAAAAATGAAAGTATTTTGTTACTTAGCTGTTGACCAAATTTTGGCTAAACGACTGACTCTTGCTATCACAGAGGAGCAGTGTTTCAGCTACTCAACAATCAGCAGGCATTTTCAGGATAACTATAACTATGATGAATATAAACAAAGAATACTTTATCATGTAACAGTACATTATGCAACCTATTTTTAGCTGTTGACGAGTGAGTCATAATTACGCACACTAAATGACATTTGTTTACAGTATTGTTGTTGGGTATAGAGCAGGATTGCGTAGTTATGTATTTAAACTGTAAACAAGTGTTACATCAGACAATGGCAGCAATGTGTGGCTGTAACCAGAAAAAACTAGTTTGACTGCGCAGTAAAACGGACAGATTGTTGTGTAGAACAAAGGCAGTGGAACTCAGTCTCACGATCGCCAGCAGTCAGTGTACACATATTTTTTAGTGCCCGCATTGGGGGGCAGCCAATGTAGGCCTACCACTATCAAAGTCAAAAATAATGTGAAATTGTTGTAAAAAATCAGTAAACGGGAGTTTACCGGACTTTCGGAACATTTTATTTTTATTGTAACAGGTTGGGAAATGGTTTTATAAAAACGATAATTACCAAGAAAGTGCGTGGTTTCGCCTGAGTGGTGCAACGACCAGGTGAATGTGAAAGTGAGACTCATCAAAAACGATAAGTACTAAAGAATAGAAGAACAAGGGTTTGAACAATTTTGTCAACAAAATTTAAACAAACAAAAAATAAAATTATATAGGGAAACTGATAGAGTGTGTGAGAGAGAGAGAGAGTGTGTGAGAAAGGGGGGTATTATTAAAAAGAAAATAAAGTACTGATTTGCTAACATTTATCTTTTTGTTTTGTTTTCTCTTTTATATTTTTAGTATCAAACAACATTTCAATATTATTTCATTATAATAAAATAAGAATTTTTATTACAATGTGTTTAGTTAATTTATTATGCCACTCTACCTACAAGCTGTTCTCTGTGTCCAAAAGTTCATCTAACAGCCTTGGAATTTTTCTGTGAGTATGAGTTTTTATTTTAAATTGTTTTTCACGGGGAAAGTTGTTATGGTTTCCACATTTCCTCCTATAAGAATGTGGTGGTGACCCTGGGGCTTTTGGTGCTTTTGGAATCTTCAGTAAGTAAGGTATGTAAAGTTAGTAATGGGGTTTCATTCCTTAATTCTTTCTTTTCTTTATTGGCTAATTATTCTGAAACATTACAATCATTAGCGAGATTCAAAAAATAACAAATGTCCATATAGTATATGATAAAAAAAAAACTAAATAATACAAGTAGTGTGCACTAGAACAAAAACCACAAAGCACAATGACACAAACACTTGCACACTACCAAGATTAACAAAACCTCACAGTACCAAGGTTTACAAAACCCATTGCAGTGTTTTGTAGACCTTGGTAGTGTGCAAAATGTTTGTGTCTGTGAATGTTATGGTTTTTTGTAATAAGTATTTATTTGTATTATTAATTCTTTTCATCAGTTTTGAGTCGATATCACGTATTGATATAGTATCATTTACTATTTATTTTCATCATGTATAAGTTTATAGTTAGCTCGAAGAGAGCTACTGATTGTTTAGCAGCATCACACTCACACCTCATAATAATTTTTCTGTGATGGAAAAAGTCCTTCTTTTAGAGTCTAATACCCATTATCACATCCACATTTTAAAGAAGCTGACATTACGTGTTTTAAAGAAGATACATGGCAATACATGTACATGTTTTGAAAGAAACAACAAAACTTACATCCATAATGTTGTCAGCATAGAATGCCCCTCTTGCCCAAGAACCAGGCCTCTGGATTGGACCACCTAAACAAAGTGGACATGTCACAAAACATTACATAAACTTTGTGTTCAGATAGACATAAAAATATGTTCTGTTGTATTCTTTAATGCTTCACTTTATAAAAACAAATGTCATGACACCAACTACTCCACGCTACAGGACGATCCCTATAGGCCTTTAGTTTAAAACAGTGGCGGCTGGTGTTATGGTTGCAGCATTGCACAGCGACCAATATAAAATAACTAAACTATAAAGCAATATAAACATTAAGCAGCTAAAAATGTCATAAATTTCAATGAAGAGCGTATTAGATCCTACGTGGCAATGTTCAAATGTAGCGCACAGGCTGGTGGTTGTAGGCTGTTTGCAACTTCAACAGTAAACGGCAGAGCTTACTACACAAACATATGGGAGGATTTGCGCTACTCTTCACAATTGCCCTTGTTGCCAATGTAAGTTTGGTGGTTGCAAAGTTTCCACTAGTAGCGTTGTAACACAACTTTGTGTCATGAAATCAGCACAGCCTTCTTGATTCATAAGTTTTGTCAAGTTTAGTGTTTAGGTCAGTTCAAGGTAAGCGTTATCTGTTGTATGAGGTTATAAAATTACAGTAATAATTTTGTTTAACTGTGATTAAGATATGATAGTTTAATGTCTTTTAACCCCTCTCCCATCCACTCAACCAATTAGCCTATTGCAACCACCAAAATTTGGAACCACCAGCCACCACTGGTTTAAAATATTCACGATATGGAATTGTTAATTTGAAGGACATTCTGTTTCAGTCACTCAGAATTACAGCGCTCAGTTACTATACTGAAAAAAAAATTCTTGAATATCATGTTAGTGAAGGTGAAATAAAATAATTTTGTACTCATGAGATCAAGAATTACAATCTTGGAGCCAATCAGAAACTCTGACCTGTCAAAGATATCTTTAAATTAATTAATTCAGCAATCGCCATAAATAACCACGTACAAAAACACTTATATACAACTGTCACTTATAAGTGCCTTTGTATGTGGTTGTGAAGAGTGAATCCTAACCAAAATAATGGAAGAAATGCTGCCTATATTTGAATGTAAAGTGCTGAGGAAGATAATACGGCCCAGTAAAAGTAAACAGTGATTGACATACTGGATAATTATGAAATAAAGCTAAGATTTTGAGACAGCTGTCAGGGATATAGTCATAAATTTAGCAGTACCAGAATTGACTGCTCTTACTGTCTTACCATCCATACCATCCATACATACCATACCAAAGTAAGAAAAACTGTCTTACCATCCATACGACTTAAGAAACAGCATTCGCTGTTAATGATGAATTTATTTTTATACTTTTCTTGTAGCATATCCAGCATCTCACCTGAAGCATTCACATCTCTATAACAATGAAGAGCAACCCCATCTATCATGTCTGCTACTTCTGAATCAGACATTATCTGCAACAGACCGATATAGGTGGTAACTTCAAAATTTGATTCATTTTAAAGATTTTGTTAATGCATTGTGCTCAGTCATATCACAAAAGGATTAAATACAGTCCTTACTTATGAAAAGAATTAAGTTATGATTAGTTTTAAACTTAATTTGTTTAATTGCAGTTTAATAGATGAAAAGCTTTTGACTACACATACTTCAAATGGAACTCTCCACATATTCTTCCTAATGAAAATGAAAACTATTATTATAATGTATAACATTATGGGCATTAGCCATCATACAAAACAACTTAAACATGCCATTTTAACATTTAAAAAATCAGAGGTTGTCTTCAGTTGAACATTGAATTAGAAACAACAATCAAATATCATCACAATGTAAACAAAAATATTAACTCATTGTCAATAAATTAATAACCTTACCTCGAAGATTGTTATGTTGGGTAGGAGGGCTTCCATGTCTGGTCATTTCCAGATCAGAGTTGGAATCCCTCCTACTGTAGTGGTGATTTTGTAACTATCATTTAATATTGTTGTTCATTTTGTGATGGTATTTACTTGTTGTGGACAGATGATATATTGTAATTAATCCACTGTGGTGTCTGATGGCTAATTCATTCATGTAGTGGCTAATGTCCATACATAATATTTTTCTATCTACTAGTAGTAACCGGGAACCATTGACTTAAAGTTTTATGAAACATAAAAATGAAAATGTTTCAGTTTCTAACGTCTGAATTTCACATTAAATTCAATAGAATGTGTAGGCTTTCACGTCTGTAAATGTGCAGCATTTTCTGGTCATAACAGTATTAATAATCCTGGTCTTGAGCGCAGTGATTTTGCATTTGAAATAAAATGTTCTGCAGCTAAACATGAAGCATGACTTTGCATAAATAAGAAAAAATCTATACCTTAATAGGGTTGAATGTTGATGATCTGGATTATTTGATACATGATCCATACAGACTGTGCCGTGGTTATATTGAAAGGTAAACACCATGGCCAGTTTAATTGTATGGATGTTACGATGCCCGCTTTCGATATCGAGACTCTGTCATCCGCTGCGACCTTGATTGGTAATGTCATTTGGCTGGCAGTGGCGTCTGCTTGACAACGAGATTTAGACAGCAATGTTTTAGTTTTTATAAGTTCGCGCAGCGTCTTCATCCGCCTCTTTTATCTTTCAACTTGGTGCGGCTTGGATTGTGACGGTGTAATGTGTGATTCCACTATGACTAGATAATTCTATAAAGAGCTTCAGGTGAGCCAGTATTGAGGGTTTATATTTAATATTAATCTAATTGGGGGTTGTGTGTGTGAAATGTAACGATAGTGTGTGTGTGTGGCTCAGGCGGTCCATGTTCGTGCCGGTAAAAATACGAGCACGTGATAAAATTATTTTACTCTAAAGGTTAAAGAAATAATGTTAGAGACAGTGTAAGCTTAAAATAAAAGAATTAAATGAAGTATGAATTTATAATTGTGGTTCCATG